>CATOSE010000102.1:0-105000 GCA_951812265.1 Taphrorychus bicolor | reverse complement strand
AATCCCTATTTAAGCAAAACCCGACTTTGTGACACATCCAAATTAAGAGCGTTGGTAGATAATAGGGTTCTAAATAGAATTCTGAGGTCCAGTTTGCTCAAAAATATAGACGAAGGCTCAATCCACCCCCACCCTCCGAAATATATAATTCCCTATTTAAGCAAAACCCGGCTTTGTGACACATCCAAATTAAGAGCATTTGTAGATAATAGGGTTCTAAATAGAATTCTGAGGTCCAGTTTGCTCAAAAATATAGACGAAGGCTCAATCCACCCCCACCCTCCGAAATATATAATTCCCTATTTAAGCAAAACCCGGCTTTGTGACACATCCAAATTAAGAGCATTTGTAGATAATAGGGTTCTAAATAGAATTCTGAGGTCCAGTTTGCTCAAAAATATAGACGAAGGCTCAATCCACCCCCACCCTCCGAAATATATAATTCCCTATTTAAGCAAAACCCGGCTTTGTGACACATCCAAATTAAGAGCGTTGGTAGATAATAGGGTAGTAAATAGAATTCTGAGGTCCAGTTTGCTCAAAAATATAGACGAAGGCTCAATCCACCCCCGCCCTCGAAAACATATGATTCCCATTTTAAGCAAAACCCGGCTTTGTGACACATCCAAATTAAGACTGTTGGTCGAACATAAGGTTCTAAATAGAATTTTGAGGTCCAGTTTGCTCAAAATTATAGACGAAGGCTCAATCCACCCCCACCCTCCGAAATATATAATTCCCTATTTAAGCAAAACCCGGCTTTGTGACACATCCAAATTAAGACTGTTGGTCGAACATAAGGTTCTAAATAGAATTCTGAGGTCCAGTTTGCTCAAAAATATAGACGAAGGCTCAATCCACCCCCACCCTCCGAAATATATAATTCCCTATTTAAGCAAAACCCGGCTTTGTGACACATCCAAATTAAGAGCGTTGGTAGATAATAGGGTAGTAAATAGAATTCTGAGGTCCAGTTTGCTCAAAAATATAGACGAAGGCTCAATCCACCCCCGCCCTCGAAAACATATGATTCCCATTTTAAGCAAAACCCGGCTTTGTGACACATCCAAATTAAGACTGTTGGTCGAACATAAGGTTCTAAATAGAATTTTGAGGTCCAGTTTGCTCAAAATTATAGACGAAGGCTCAATCCACCCCCACCCTCCGAAAAATATAATTCCCTATTTAAGCAAAACCCGGCTTTGTGACACATCCAAATTAAGACTGTTGGTCGAACATAAGGTTCTAAATAGAATTTTGAGGTCCAGTTTGCTCAAAAGTATAGACGAAGGCTCAATCCACCCCCACCCTCCGAAATATATAATTCCCTATTTAAGCAAAACCCGGCTCTGTGACACATCCAAATTAAGACTGTTGATAGAACATAAGGTTCTAAATAGAATTCTGAGGTCCAGTTTGCTCAAAATTATAGACGAAGGCTTAATCCACCCCCACCCTCCGAAATATATTTTTCCCTATTTAAGCAAAACCCGGCTTTGTGACACATCCAAATTAAGAGCGTTGGTAGATAATAGGGTTCTAAATAGAATTCTGAGGTCCAGTTTGCTCAAAAATATAGACGAAGGCTCAATCCACCCCCACCCTCGAAAACATATAATTCCCTATTTAAGCAAAACCCGGCTTTGTGACACATCCAAATTAAGAGCGTTGGTAGATAATAGGGTTCTAAATAGAATTCTGAGGTGCAGTTTGCTCAAAAATATAGACGAAGGCTCAATCCACCCCCACCCTCGAAAACATATAATTCCCTATTTAAGCAAAACCCGGCTTTGTGACACATCCAAATTAAGAGCGTTGGTAGATAATAGGGTTCTAAATAGAATTCTGAGGTGCAGTTTGCTCAAAAATATAGACGAAGGCTGAATCCACCCCCACCCTCGAAAACATATAATTTCCTATTTAAGCAAAACCCGGCTTTGTGACGCATCCAAATTAAAACTGTTGGTAGAACATAAGGTTCTAAATAGAATTCTGAGGTCCAGTTTGCTCAAAATTATAGACGAAGGCTCAATCCACCCCCACCCTCGAAAACATATAATTCCCTATTTAAGCAAAACCCGGCTTTGTGACACATCCAAATTAAGAGCATGGGTAGATAATAGGGTTCTAAATAGAATTCTGAGATCCAGTTTGCTCAAAAGTATAGACGAAGGCTGAATCCACCCCCACCCTCGAAAACATATAATTCCCTATTTAAGCAAAACCCGGCTTTGTGACGCATCCAAATTAAGAGCGTTGGTAGATAATACGGTTTTAAATAGAATTCTGAGGTCCAGTTTGCTCAAGAATATAGAGGAAGGCTCAATCCACCCCCGCCCTCGAAAACATATGATTCCCTTTTTAAGCAAAACCCGGCTTTGTGACACATCCAAATTAAGAGCGTTGGTAGATAATAGGGTTCTAAATAAAATTCTGAGGTCCAGTTTGCTCAAAAATATAGACGAAGGCTGAATCCACCCCCACCCTCGAAAACATATAAATCCCTATTTAAGCAAAACCCGGCTTTGTGACACATCCAAATTAAGAGCATTGGTAGATAATAGGGTTCTAAATAGAATTCTGAGATCCAGTTTGCTCAAAAGTATAGACGAAGGCTGAATCCACCCCCACCCTCGAAAACATATAATTCCCTATTTAAGCAAAACCCGGCTTTGTGACGCATCCAAATTAAGAGCGTTGGTAGATAATACGGTTTTAAATAGAATTCTGAGGTCCAGTTTGCTCAAGAATATAGAGGAAGGCTCAATCCACCCCCACCCTCCGAAATATATAATTCCCTATTTAAGCAAAACCCGGCTTTGTGACACATCCAAATTAAGGGCATTGGTAGATAATAGGGTAATAAATAGAATTCTGAGGTCCAGTTTGCTCAAAAATATAGACGAGGGCTGAATCCACCCCCACCCTCGAAAACCTATAATTCCCTATTTAAGCAAAACCCGGCTTTGTGGCACATCCAAATTAAGGGTGTTGATAGAACATCGCGTTCTAAATAGAATTCTTTATTCAAAAACTAAATTTAGTTTTTCGATAAACCACTGACGTCCATCTTTCTTTTCGAATAATATATGTTGACGTGCTGTTAAGCGCGCCACTGACGAAAATAAAAATAATTTTTTATTGCAAAATGTGCGCTTTCCATATCAGTCAAAACGTGCAAAATTTTAATAAAATATACCTTACGCTTTCGGAATAATCAATACCTACATATGCATTTTGAGATTCTAACTTAAACATCCTGTAACTTTTTAACGAAGCTTGATAGGTAACACAATTGTATGACAGACCCCCTTAAAATCGACCAAAGAATATGAGATTTAATTTTCAACCACCCATTATCAGTCGCCCGTATACTTATTTTGTCAAGTCCGAACCTGCAATTCAGTCACCACTTTTGGAAAATTCTCTTGGTGAGAAATAATTTTCAGATAATACTGTCGATCCAAAGAATAATAATAATCCGTCAACTTGTCCGCGAATTACGACGCGAATTTCACACATTTTACGTTTCGCTCTGTATAAAAATTCAGAGTGCTTTATTAAAAAATCTGGCGAAAAGGTCTCGAGATATGGATGTTGACTCCTTACCTGAAAACCATAAAGAAAAAAAAGTTTATTGCGAAATGGCAGAACATCAAAATTTTGCAATTTTTGTACCACTTTGTTTCACACCCTATATTATAAAGATAAAGTCGTTTTTTTTTTCAAAAAATTACCCGCTTCTTTAATCTAGAGGAAATGAGGTTTTTTGACCATGCAAAATGTAGTTATAACAATTTATTACTTAAAAAGTTACAGCTGATTGAAAATGACACGAAAAATTGCTTGTGCCTAACTTTAAGTTGAGGTGTTGAGCAGTTTATTTCTAAACTCAATAGACGAAATATAGCACCAAAGAAAATAAGAATGAAAAAAAGCTGTTAGGAATAATCACTTATTCACCACTGCACTGACTAGACTCTTGTCTGTTGTGTCTTACGCAAAGTGGACTAACTAATGCGTCGCGCCGTACATTTGTTCTTTCTTCTTTCTCAGTCGCGATATGCCTGGTAGGTTTCGTATCCTGTAACTTGTATATTTGACATCCATTTCTGCAAAGCGGCAATCAACAAATTTTGCAAAGCAAGGCAGCGGCCGCCTGACGGCCTAACTTCGACCACGAAAATCGTGAGAGGTTTACCTCAGGGCAGCGACTTGGCTTGAAGAGCGCATAGCGACGATCGTCGGTTTTGGGTTTTGGCTTTGGCGCTTTGGCACGAACCGTATTGTTGTAATAGGAGATAGGAGTAGGTGGTGGCTGACGGCATTTGTCTTAGTGGATGGTGAAATTCTTAATTCGATGATATTCCCTCTTTTTCTTACTCTCTATACTTGCATTCGATTGTAAATTAGCTTGTTTCTTTGGAATTCCTTGTATTTACTTCGTTTTTGACTTTCATTACTCTTTTTACTTGATTTTGTTTGAGTTAATTTTTTTTTGGATGGTTCTTTAATTTTACAAAGTAAGTTTTTAAATTGACATATTTTAGTTTGATTATCATATCGCTTTGATAACTATTTAAGAAATTTCAGTGTTAGGTAAATAAAATTACTATTTTGTGGCCAAGTAAACATGGATCGCAAACTGTCCAACATTGCATGTAAGATCAAGTTGGTTTTAGGAGATATTAATTATGACCAATTGTTAAGTATTTCTTATAACCATACATTTTATAATGAGTTAGTGAAAGATATTGTAGATCCAAAAGTTAGATTGAAAAAAAAGAAATGGATTTTCTGCGTGATCAAAAGGAATACTGGAAACATAAAGAGTTACTTTAATTCAGAACAATCTGAAAACACGGTGTTTAGTAATCTTTCTGCTATGGAGAAGGATCGGGCTCTTTTAAAACACCTTAGGGAAAAATACGGGCATTGTTTATCTCGTAATAATTCAGAAAATGAAGTACAATTATTAGAAGAAAATGAGCCGATTCACAGGTTTGTTTCTCTAGCGAACATTGAAAATGCAAATTCGGAACTTTGTCAAAATCACGAACCCAAAAGTGAGAATTCAAATAAAACTTCTCCCTTTGTAAGTGACAGTATCAATTTAAAGAACCCCAACATCAATTTTGTTTCCAACATTGATATGAATGACACGGTACAAACTTGTGTGAAGTTAACTGATGAATATTGTACTGATGATCAGAACTTTACACCGTTGAACTTTACACGTATGAACTTTACTCCTCTAGAACTTAATGATATCAGAACATTTTCAATGTCGATGGAAAATATAGATGTGACTACTAAATCAGAATTTGATTTAAATTACACTGGGAGTAAAACTCCCAGTAAAGAGACATATATTGCATCGAACAGTGACCTAGATGAACATAACTTAAATTCTCAATTGACCGATGAATCCTCTGTAGAACTAATAAATAATGAAAATGAAAGCAACTTAACAGACAGTTCAGACACGAGCCAAATCGTAGCGAGCAGAACACTTTCTTTGAGTAACAACAGGAACAAGGGTATAGTTCTCCCGCTAGGAAGTCGTAATAACCACCCAGCTTCCCATATTGATATAGAACGAACAAACTACACACAATGTCGCATTTTGGAAGGCACATTTTTTATCACCAAAAAGCAATGGATGCGTATTTCTAAAAACGGAAAATTGATATCTAGCGAATATCCTAATTTGATAAGAAGTTTAATTAATGCTTACGTAAACAATAGTTGCAATCTTGCATTTTACAGGGTGAAATATAGAAATAATACAAGCATCACGGTTCTTGCTTATTGTAGAAATAATAAGCGAAAATGCAAAAATTTTAAAATAGTAATCGAAACAAACCATTCCTCCAAAATGACTGTACAAGTATTCAGCACGTCACTGAACTTCTGCCATCCCTATAAGGTAACTGACCAGGTAAAATATGGAGAGAGATTCGTGCTTAGAGCTAAGATGAAACATATGTCTGCATCTGAATATAGGCAAAAATCAATAGCGATGGCCGATAAAGACCAAATAAAAAGAGGAAACTTACAAAACATTAAAATGGAACCAACTCTCAGAAAAATTCGTTCGGAAGCTAGAAATATGTCATCTAGACATAAAGACTACATTCTCGATATTGTTTTATACATGCGGGATCATGGAAACTTTATTCAACAAGTTTCGATTCCTCTAAACATAAAAATATTCAGCTTAGAACAAATAAAAATTTCAAATAAATCTAAAGATAGGATACTTTATTTTGACGCCACTGGAGCAATTATAAGGGAGACCGACAAGAAAAAAATACTTTATTATTGCGGGGTGGTCAGCTTACATGAATCAAGCTTTTGTCCTGTTTTGGAAATGGTGTCATCAGAACATGACACTTCTACAATCACGGACTTTTTGGTACGTTATATCAAATATTGCAAAAAAAATAAATGCTTGCCACATTTTGACATCTTTGTTTCAGATTTTAGCCTGGCTACATTATATGCCGCTTCAAGAGCATTTAATAGTATGGAATTAGTAGACTATATCAATATGTGTTTTGAAGTGGCTCAAAATAAAAGAAAGCTTCCCCGCAATTGTGTTATAATATCCTTATGTTGCGCACATTTTATAAAAAATATTGTCTGTTTGATTAAAGAACAGAAATATTTGGACCAAAATAAGCATGTAATAGATATGACAATATCTTTAGTAGCGGTAGGATTCGGAGTAAAAACATTTGATGAGGCCACTACTTGGTTTACGTTTGCTTGCATTATTTTATCATCAAAATATGAGACGTCTTTACTGGAAGAAGCCATACGGGGTATCCAATCATTTAATGTTGACCGAACTGAAGAGAAGATACTGAATATGACGGCCGCGAACGGCAACAGCTGCCACAAAGAAGACGAATTTTGCAGAAAGAAACTTAGGAAATCTTCTAGTTTTTATGTCTATTTCAAAGAAATATATGAAAAATGTAAACTTCAAGAGCCCTTAATACACACAGGTGTGCCAAATAAGTACTATAACGAAGACTTTTTAAAAACCTTGCTAGAAAGGTATATGGCGTTTTACCCTTTGTGGTCCTCGATCGTAACAGGAAAGCGAGTGAGCAATGCCCTTGTTGAACGATGGTTTGGATTCCTAAAGCATAATTTATTAAAAAACGAAAAAAAAATTAGATCGACTGCATTTATAAAAAAAGTAAGAAAACATGTCATGAAAGTATTTCATGAAATAGAATTTGATATTCCAAAAAACAGATTAGAGCCGATTACAGATTCAAAAAATGAGAAGGAGGAACAATTGGAAGCATTTCCAACCGAAATAGATTGCGTTGAAGAGTGGGATCGAAAACAAAAACCCAAATTCTCATATTTTACTGGAAAGTATTTGAAGCATTTGCAAAAATCATCATGTTACTCAGTTTCTAAACTAAATTCCAATTTAAATAACCCGGTATTATCATTTCTGGAAAACCACTTGGTGAATTCCATAGAGTACTACCACGAACTTCATAATGCAATATATTTCATTGGCTATTATAAATTTTATAAAGGCGATCGTTTTATTACTTCCGAGGAATTTAATCTTTTGGCAGGACAAAATAAAGTTTCAGTTATACCTATGAAAATATTTAACATACTTTCTGCAATTTTCAAAAAGAAGAATAGCATTAATTCAGCAAAAGTTGAAATATGGGAGGCAAAATCATCTTTATATGAATTTCAAAAAGATTTATATTTTGGAAAAACGCTACCTTTCAAAAAAGTTATTTTTATCCCCCTTTTCCACCAAGAAGAGAAATGGATTTTACTTAGAGTGAATCTAGATAATAAAATATTAACTATTCTTGATCCCTACGGGAATTATAATGACCAAAACAACGACATTCTCCTCAATTTCTTAATTTTACTTCAGAAGTATAATGAATCGAAATGTTTGTTCGCTGGGCATAAAAATATCGATGAAATCGGATGGAAGGTCCAAACCTTGACATTTCAAAAAGTCAGTTTACCTTACGACGGCTCGTTATTGATCCTCAATTTTTTAAATCAATTAACAGAATCCAAAGATTCTTATTTATCTGATTATCTAAGAAATATCAATATCGAAGATTTTGGTAAAGAATTACAAACATTACTATTGGAATTTTCATCGCATGTTTTGGATTTTTGCCCTTATTGCAAACAGTTTGAAGACAAAACAATAAAAAATTGGGTAAGGTGCGATATTTGCAATAGGTGGATCCACTTTCAATGCGATGAAAATTTAAAACAAATATCGGGAATCGAATCTTCAAAGTTTGTTTACATTTGTGTTCTATGTACAAGTAATTTTAATGTTAAATCATATTTCATCCAAAATAAACAATCATTTCACGTTTTAGAAAATGGGTTAATAGAAAATTCAGATTATTACGTCAATAATACAATGTTAGGTCAGTACGTCATCGGACGATATAATAACACTTTTTCTTTAACAATTGAGGACTATACTACGTTAAATCCAAATGAATGGCTTTCAAATATGGTTTTTTTCATATGCGCAAAAGTATTAAACAATTATTACCCCAACGATGACATAAAACTTTGGTCAATATTTCAAACTCATCTAATATTTTTTGAACCAACTTCATTAACATCAGAATTTTTTATGGACGCTTTCTTCTGCGACACAACCAAAAAGATAAATATCATTCCGATTTTATATAAAAATCATTTTACTTTGGTAGTCGCCGACTGCATAAATAGTACATTTTGTTTCATAGATCCTTTCGGATCAAGTATTGAAAAATCAAGTAAAATGTTAATATTATTTAAACAGTTTATTTCAAAGACTAGTTCTGCTATAGACTTGCGAAAAATGCATATAAAAAAAATTGAACATCAAATTCAAACGGATTCTCATAATTGCGGTATCTACGTTCTACATTTTATTAAATGTATCCTCTCAAATATGAACATTTCCCAAAGCTTTTCGCCAGACGAAGAGCGGTGTAACTTTAAAAAGTTACTAATAAATGCATCCCAAGATATGAAAACAAAGTGTTTAAAATGTGGACAAAACATAAACAATGTTGATCAGGCAATTCAATGCATTAAATGCAAGCGGTATTTCGATGTAGGCTGCTGTAAAATGGATCTAGGGGAGTGCCCCTTATGTCACGTTTATAAACTTAATTACGTAAACTAAAACTAGAAAGTAAATCGAAAAAGAAAATGACTCTTATGCAAGCCATGTATCCGAGAAACTTAGCAAGTAGAAATTTTCTGCGTGGGCTCCTTTGTAGCGATATTTGCTATATTGATGAGCAATTTGCAAATATTGATTGTTAATAAAATGACAACGTAAAAGCTAAGATGGTGCCTCTTTTGGGTGGTAACGGTTTCTTTTTCGGGATTTTTATAGACTGATGAAGCTCGAACTGCTCGTCAATTTAAAAAAAGTGCTACCTCTTGTAGTAACCTCTCAAATGCTCCACCATGACAGTGACAGTAGCGGTGACTTTTGAGATTACTTTTTTTTTATTTTACTACTTCCTTTTGGGTTAAGCCTCATCCACTTTTTTGGGAGATTCGTTCGTTTTTGGAAAAAGAATTTCGCACTACTCGCAAAAAAATTATTGCGAATAACAATTTACAAAAATTATTCGTAATTTACAAAAAATAATAGGCATAATTTTTGAATTACATTATTCTAGAGTTTTGTTTTTAGATAGTTCTGAAGAAGGCAACAGAAAAGTTGCCGAAACGTCAGCTAGGTCGATTCGTCCGAGCCCTTTCTAGGGCAAGTTTTTATTCACTGTAATTTTACTGTGAGTAGTGTGAAATTCTTTTTCCAACAACGAACGGATAGCCCATGCAAAAAGGTGGGTGAGGCTTAACGCAAGAGTAAGAAGTAAAAAATGAACTTTCTGCCTCAAACATTTAGGAGTTAAATATTACTTTTACTGCTTGGGGCTTTTTTGCTACTTTTTCGTCTCAGAATTAGAAAGCCCACTTTAAATACGCGTATTGAAAAAACAAACAAAATACTTTGAGTCGGTGACGCTTGAAAAAAAAAATACCATATCAGTTCACGAAAATTCCGCCATGGAAACTGAACCATCTTATAGTTATTATGTTGTAATATGTCTTAGCAGTGCATTAATTTTCGAGTTTAAATTCGGAATTTTGTTAAATCTCGAGTAAAAATACAAGAATTAGCTAAATTTCGAGTTCAAAGCCAAACTAGGGCCATCTCCATCTCCATCAGACCTGTTTCTAAGACGCTCATTATAGAGCCAGTTTTTTTTTTTCAGGGAATATAGTAGGCCTGGCCTATTTCAACACAGAGTAAAGTCCGTCTGGAACGGTCAGAAAACAACCGAAAATATTCGCATGATAGCATCACCGTTTCATGATCAGATTTCTGACGGTCTGGAATTGGCTTGACTCTGTGTTGGAACACATACCACCCTCAAACAAGGAATATTAAAGCTTACGCTCTAGAAGTCCTATGCATTGCATTTATTTAGGTCCCAAAAAGGAAGCTAACTGCAAGTTGGGTTCTTACGTATTTCCCACGTGCTGCATATTTTACGCGCTCGAAATTTTGCAGAATTATCAATCGATAAATAATTTACCGATTGTGCATAATATCCGATATAATATCGAAGTTGACTTCGTTTTTGCCATCTAAATAAACGCATTGCATATATAGGACATCTGGAGCGTAGGCCATTAAATTGTTTGTCACAAATCTGAAGCGATAGAGGCCCGGAAAGTTGCAGTTAACATCTGAAACCAACGAAGAACGGGTCAGTTTGACGACCGAGCTTGACGACGACGCCATAGTTGGATCCTCTTATCTTTTGACGTTTTTAGTTTTAATAATAATAATAATAAATTAATGTAGTAATTAGCCTAGTGCATTAAAGAATTATATGTATATACAAATTTAATTAATAAATACTAGGTCATACTTTAATATCTTTTTTTTTTGTCACACACAAAAATACAAAAAATCAAAATATGTGCATCAAAAAACAAGTACAGTACTTTCCGGACTTTGAAGCCGTGGTCCAATAGAACTTCTTCCTGCCTATATAGGAATTCCTAGGCAGGAAAAAGTACCACGGAGCACGGCTTCAACGCCCGGAAAACACTTTAAAACCTAAATTAGACTGGCAGTGAAAGCATATACAGTCTGTCGCTGTACGTAAATACAGCAACAGACTGTAAATACAGCTCTGTCACTAATAGAGTTGTTCTAATCCGCCAGGGTTAATCATTCCGGAACAATTCTCCCAAATTGAAGTACTTTACTTAGAAGCAAAGGGATTCTGGAATTGTTTTGGAACGGTTATTTCCTTGTGCTTTAGAACATACCTAATAATTCCGTCTTTATTCGTATAATTCATTCATCGTAAAATGTATATGCAAATTTGACATTGACCAGGGCTTACCAATATAGGGAGATAACCTACTGTGTCACATAGCCGGATTTTGCTTAAATAGGGAAATATATATTTCGGAGGATGGGGGTGGTTTGAGCCTTCGTCTATATTTTTGAGCAAACTGGACCTCAGAATTCTATTTAGAATACGTAGTTCTACCAACATTCTTAATTTGGATGTGTCACAAAGCCGGGTTCTGCTTAAATAGGGAGATATATATTTCGGAGGGTGGGGGTGGATTGAGCCTTCGTCTATAATTTTGAGCAAACTGGACCTCAAAATTCTATTTAGAACCTTATGTTCGACCAACAGTCTTAATTTGGATGTGTCACAAAGCGGGGTTTTGCTTAAAAAGGGAATCATATGTTTTCGAGGGCGGGGGTGGATTGAGCCTTCGTCTATATTTTTGAGCAAACTGGACCTCAGAATTCTATTTACTACCCTATTATCTACCAACGCTCTTAATTTGGATGTGTCACAAAGTCGGGTTTTGCTTAAATAGGGAATTATATATTTCGGAGGGTGGGGGTGGATTGAGCCTTCGTCTATATTTTTGAGCAAACTGGACCTCAGAATTCTATTTAGAACCCTATTATCTACCAATGCTCTTAATTTGGATGTGTCACAAAGCCGGGTTTTGCTTAAATAGGGAATTATATATTTCGGAGGGTGGGGGTGGATTGAGCCTTCGTCTATAATTTTGAGCAAACTGGACCTCAAAATTCTATTTAGAACCTTATGTTCGACCAACAGTCTTAATTTGGATGTGTCACAAAGCCGGGTTTTGCTTAAATAGGGAATTATATGTTTTCGAGGGTGGGGGTGGATTCAGCCTTCGTCTATATTTTTGAGCAAATTGGACCTCAGAATTTTATTTAGAACCCTATTATCTACCAACGCTCTTAATTTGGATGTGTCACAAAGCCGGGTTTTGCTTAAATAGGGAATTATATATTTCGGAGGGTGGGGGTGGATTGAGCCTTCGTCTATACTTTTGAGCAAACTGGACCTCAAAATTCTATTTAGAACCTTATGTTCGACCAACAGTCTTAATTTGGATGTGTCACAAAGCCGGGTTTTGCTTAAATAGGGAATTATATTTTTCGGAGGGTGGGGGTGGATTGAGCCTTCGTCTATAATTTTGAGCAAACTGGACCTCAAAATTCTATTTAGAACCTTATGTTCGACCAACAGTCTTAATTTGGATGTGTCACAAAGCCGGGTTTTGCTTAAAATGGGAATCATATGTTTTCGAGGGCGGGGGTGGATTGAGCCTTCGTCTATATTTTTGAGCAAACTGCACCTCAGAATTCTATTTAGAACCCTATTATCTACCAACGCTCTTAATTTGGATGTGTCACAAAGCCGGGTTTTGCTTAAATAGGGAATTATATATTTCGGAGGGTGGGGGTGGATTGAGCCTTCGTCTATATTTTTGAGCAAACTGGACCTCAGAATTCTATTTAGAACCCTATTATCTACCAACGCTCTTAATTTGGATGTGTCACAAAGCCGGGTTTTGCTTAAATAGGGAATTATATGTTTTCGAGGGTGGGGGTGGATTCAGCCTTCGTCTATATTTTTGAGCAAATTGGACCTCAGAATTTTATTTAGAACCCTATTATCTACCAACGCTCTTAATTTGGATGTGTCACAAAGCCGGGTTTTGCTTAAATAGGGAAAAATATATTTCGGAGGGTGGGGGTGGATTAAGCCTTCGTCTATAATTTTGAGCAAACTGGACCTCAGAATTCTATTTAGAACCTTATGTTCTATCAACAGTCTTAATTTGGATGTGTCACAGAGCCGGGTTTTGCTTAAATAGGGAATTATATATTTCGGAGGGTGGGGGTGGATTAAGCCTTCGTCTATAATTTTGAGCAAACTGGACCTCAGAATTCTATTTAGAACCTTATGTTCTATCAACAGTCTTAATTTGGATGTGTCACAGAGCCGGGTTTTGCTTAAATAGGGAATTATATATTTCGGAGGGTGGGGGTGGATTGAGCCTTCGTCTATACTTTTGAGCAAACTGGACCTCAAAATTCTATTTAGAACCTTATGTTCGACCAACAGTCTTAATTTGGATGTGTCACAAAGCCGGGTTTTGCTTAAAATGGGAATCATATGTTTTCGAGGGCGGGGGTGGATTGAGCCTTCGTCTATATTTTTGAGCAAACTGCACCTCAGAATTCTATTTAGAACCCTATTATCTACCAACGCTCTTAATTTGGATGTGTCACAAAGCCGGGTTTTGCTTAAATAGGGAATTATATGTTTTCGAGGGTGGGGGTGGATTGAGCCTTCGTCTATATTTTTGAGCAAACTGCACCTCAGAATTCTATTTAGAACCCTATTATCTACCAACGCTCTTAATTTGGATGTGTCACAAAGCCGGGTTTTGCTTAAATAGGGAATTATATGTTTTCGAGGGTGGGGGTGGATTCAGCCTTCGTCTATATTTTTGAGCAAATTGGACCTCAGAATTTTATTTAGAACCCTATTATCTACCAACGCTCTTAATTTGGATGTGTCACAAAGCCGGGTTTTGCTTAAATAGGGAAAAATATATTTCGGAGGGTGGGGGTGGATTAAGCCTTCGTCTATAATTTTGAGCAAACTGGACCTCAGAATTCTATTTAGAACCTTATGTTCTATCAACAGTCTTAATTTGGATGTGTCACAGAGCCGGGTTTTGCTTAAATAGGGAATTATATATTTCGGAGGGTGGGGGTGGATTGAGCCTTCGTCTATACTTTTGAGCAAACTGGACCTCAAAATTCTATTTAGAACCTTATGTTCGACCAACAGTCTTAATTTGGATGTGTCACAAAGCCGGGTTTTGCTTAAATAGGGAATTATATTTTTCGGAGGGTGGGGGTGGATTGAGCCTTCGTCTATAATTTTGAGCAAACTGGACCTCAAAATTCTATTTAGAACCTTATGTTCGACCAACAGTCTTAATTTGGATGTGTCACAAAGCCGGGTTTTGCTTAAAATGGGAATCATATGTTTTCGAGGGCGGGGGTGGATTGAGCCTTCGTCTATATTTTTGAGCAAACTGGACCTCAGAATTCTATTTACTACCCTATTATCTACCAACGCTCTTAATTTGGATGTGTCACAAAGCCGGGTTTTGCTTAAATAGGGAATTATATATTTCGGAGGGTGGGGGTGGATTGAGCCTTCGTCTATATTTTTGAGCAAACTGGACCTCAGAATTCTATTTAGAACCCTATTATCTACAAATGCTCTTAATTTGGATGTGTCACAAAGCCGGGTTTTGCTTAAATAGGGAATTATATATTTCGGAGGGTGGGGGTGGATTGAGCCTTCGTCTATATTTTTGAGCAAACTGGACCTCAGAATTCTATTTAGAACCCTATTATCTACCAACGCTCTTAATTTGGATGTGTCACAAAGTCGGGTTTTGCTTAAATAGGGATTTATATGTTTTCGAGGGTGGGGGTGGATTCAGCCTTCGTCTATATTTTTGAGCAAACTGGACCTCAGAATTTTATTTAGAACCCTATTATCTACCAACGCTCTTAATTTGGATGTGTCACAAAGCCGGGTTTTGCTTAAAAAGGGAATCATATGTTTTCGAGGGCGGGGGTGGATTGAGCCTTCGTCTATAATTTTGAGCAAACTGGACCTCAGAATTCTATTTAGAACCTTATGTTCTATCAACAGTCTTAATTTGGATGTGTCACAAAGCCGGGTTTTGCTTAAATAGGGAATTATATATTTTCGAGGGTGGGGGAACTTGCCCGTAATATGCTATTTTAAATAGTACGTATATGTGCTGGATGAACCCTCGAACCTTAGACGAGTCACAATATACATATTTTTTAAATTTGACCATAGGCCACTTATACTAATAAAAGTTAACAACTTGGCAACAATGCAGGTATTTTTATGGGGCCGACGCTGGGGAGCGCTGGCGCCGGGGACGCTAGATTCACGTTAGTGGCGAAGGGTGTAGAAGGATTCCATTTAAGTGCAATTTTTACTGTAAATAGCAAAAGTTTTTGCTGATGAATATTCGTTTATAGATAGTGGGGTAATTTAAGCATCTAAATTACCTACTTGATAAGACTAAACCAGACGGGTTGCGGTTGAAGAATCAAACGGATATTCTTGTATGAGAGATATATCATATTAGGTACTTGGGTTGTACTGGGTGTTCATTATAAAATTTCATCTAGATGGTTGTGAAATGTCAAAAGAAAAGGATGAAGAAACAAAAATCCAATTATTTTGATTATGTCATCCTTTTCTGTCAAAATTTCATAGCCTGCTAGATGAAGTTTTATAATGAACACCCCGTATATCGATATAGGTACCACTGAATTTTGTAATATTTTTTTCTGTTATAAGTAGCAGGGTGTCTACAGAATAGATCAAAAGAAAAAAAAATGTGGATGAACTATTTTTACAAATTTTTTTTTATAAGCGTATTAACTCTATACACTTGCTTCTGCTTGGCGTCCTGCTGAACTAGGCAACTTTCAATACTTCCATAGTGATCGTTACGCTCGGTCGTCGCGATGAAAGCAATGTTGCCAGTTGGGAAATTGTAAATTGTAACGTATGGATTCCAAGCATGTATGATGCGATTGCAGGTTAGTTCAGGTTAGTTGTAAATTGTAACGTGTGGATTCCATGCATTGCAGGTTAGTTCAGGTTAGTTGTAAATTGTAACGTGTAGATTCCATGTATGATGCTTTGCAGGTTATTTCAGGTTAGTTGTAAATTGTAACGTGTAAATTCCATGCAATGCATCATACATGAGGGCCCCTTACGGGGCGGGGCCCACGTATATGATGCGTTGCAGGTTAGTTCAGGTGAGAACCCCGTAAGGGGCCCTCATGTATGATGCGTTGCAGGTTAGTTTAGGTTAGTTCAGGTTAGTTTTGGTTAGTTTAAGTCAGTTTAGGTTAGTGAAGGTTAGTATAGGTTAGTTCAGGTTAATTCCGGTTAGTGTAGGTTAGATCAGGTTTGTTCAGTTCTGTTATTTCTTTATTTTCTTATTTTACGTTACATTTTGCTTGTAATGGCATTTATTCTTTTAAACATTTAATTTTGCGCAACGACCGGCAACGCTGTATATGGCGAATGATGGAGATAGACAGCAAGTGCAAAAGCAGGATATCACTGAAGAAAAGTTTCGTTTTTGCTAAGGAAAAATTCGAACGGAAACTCTCCGAACAAATGAACGCGCCTAACCTGGATAGATGCACCTATAAGGACTTAACAAGAAAGTCTCTCAGTCCAAGTTACCTCTCAAGGGGAGAAAAAAACCCCCTACTGGTGGAACGAAACAATTAAAAAACTTAGAGATGAATGCACAGCAAAAAGGAGAGCATTCACAAGGACCAAAGCGAGACAAGCAGCTACGGAAGTGACTGAAGAGCAGTGGGAGAGCTATAAAGTCAAAAGAAGAGAATTGAACCAAGAAATCAGAAAGGCCAAAAGACTTAGATGGAAGGAGGTCTGCGATCAGCTAGACGATGACATATGGGGCAAAGGCTACAAAATAGTACACCGAAGCCTAAAACAAAACATCACCTACGAAATGACGACGATAAGAAAACAGGAGGCTGTCCGGCTTCTTTTCCCGGAGGCTCAACCTCGACTACCACCAAAAAGATTCCCAGTGAGGTACCATGATTTCACGGATGCAGAATTGACAGAATCAATAAGCAAACTGAGAGGCAAGAAAGCACCAGGGCCAGACAAACTACCCACAGAAGCCATCATAGCTACGGCCAAGAAATTCCCGAGTCAAGTTCTGGAAGCACTTAACTCGCTTCTCGAAAGCGGAACCTTTCCAAACATCTGGAAGGCGGCCAAGCTAGTCTTAATACTGAAACCAGGCAAACCAATTGACTCTCCAGGATCGTACAGGCCATTATGCTTAATAAACGCTTTCGCTAAACTTTTTGAACACCTTATAAAGGCCAGACTGGAGTCAGAAATGGAGACAACAGAGCCGCTATCTGAAAGACAATTTGGATTTAGAAAGGGTAAATCCACAATAAACGCTATGACGGCTGTTACAGAAAGGGCAAACGCGATTCGGAACCAAAGGAGAGGAGAAAAGTGGTGCGTCTTGGTCACACTTGATGTAAAAAACGCTTGTAACAGTGTGTCCTGGGAAATAGTACTGAAAGAACTAGGCAAAAAAGAGATATCAGATTATCTTATAAACATAATCATAGACTATTTCATGAATCGCAACATCATCGCTGACGGAAACTATAACTTCGACATGACGGCGGGGATACCCCAGGGTTCGGTGCTGGGCCCCCTGCTATGGAATATTCAATACGACGTCATTCTAAACGGATTAAGCTCGGAAAACGTGAAGGTAGTAGGCTATGCAGATGACATAGCCCTACTTATCAACGCCACAAACAGATATGACCTCATGGATCTAACCAACGAAACAATTAGCAAGGCAAAAGACTTACTGGCAGAGAGTTCACTGAAACTGGCACCCGAAAAGACGAAAGCGGTTATCTTGAGCGGCAAAAGAAATCGAAGAGGCATTAGCTTTAGCATAGGTGACATAGAAATAATTCCCGCAAAAGCAGTAAAGTATCTGGGAGTGTACTTTGGAGAAAACATGAACTTTGCAGTTCATGTTAAGCGCGTAGCCCAAAAAAGCCAGGAGAGACTCAGCGCATTGCAAAGGCTAATGCCTAACCTGGATGGGCCAAGGAGCTGCAAGAGAAACATGCTGTACGGGGTTATTCAATCTATCGTACTATACGCGTCCCCGATCTGGGGCAAAAAGATAGTAAAAATAAAAAAATATAAGGAATTACTGCTGTCAGTACAAAGAAAAGGCCTCCTGAGGGTAATATGCGGTTATAGGACAATCTCTACAGCCGCTGCACAAGTGATTGCAGGCATCCCTCCGATGGACCTCCTCATCGAAGAAAGGATACTAAAACACACGACGGATCTCACTAAACACGAGCTCAGACGAGAAACTATCCGAAAATGGCAAAGAAGATGGGAGAACGAAACCTTCAAAGGACAGTGGACAAAGAAGCTAATACCTAACCTACAGGCATGGGTGGAATGCTAACATAGAAGAACAAACTATTTTCTAACACAAGCACTTAGCGGACACGGCAGCTTCTGCCACTACACCAACAGAATAGGCAAAACCCGAAGCAACTGTCTTCACTGCATGGAGGAGAATGACACTGCAGAGCATAGTTTGTTTTACTGTCCCAGATGGGAGAGGCAAAGGCAATGGTTGAGAATTCGATGGGCAACAGAAGTAACCGAGGAAAACCTGATAACCCAAATGATAGCGTCGCCGGACAGGTGGAAAAGCGGCGAGTCCTTCCTTATGGAGGTGATGAAAGAAAAGGAAATAGAGGGCAGAAACCGTCAAGATAGAAGGTAACTGACGATGAGAGCACATCACATCGATGTTATACCCCAAGGGTAGTTCCGATGTGAAATGTGAGAAAGAAAAGGACCGAGGAAGTTTTTTAGTGGGTAGGCGCACTTGCGAATCCCACACTTCCCGTCTGCCACACAACAAGACGGGAGTCTTGTTGTGTGGCTTTAGAAGATTTTTAAACCTCGTAAAAAAAAAAAAAAGGTTAGATCAGGTTTGTTCAGTTCTGTTATTTCTTTATTTTCTTATTTTACGTTACATTTTGCTTGTAATGGCATTTATTCTTTTAAACATTTAATTTTGCGCAACGACCGGCAACGCTGTATATGGCGAATGATGGAGAGAAGAGTTTTAGCATAGTAAAGCGTGATAAATTGGCTGTTTTGTGATTAATTCTTTGATGATAAATATGGTTCATCCACACTTTTTTTGTTTTGATGTACTCAGAAGACACCCTGCTACTCATAACAGAAGAAAATATTACGAAATTCAGTGGTACCTATATCGATATAGACCCTACAAGTTGGTTACTATGCTTTGTCCACTGCTTAATCTACAATTTTTTACGTAATATTTAATTCGATAACTTGGTCTTCAATACGCGTCTTCTATTGCGTGTCAAAGTCAAATGACGTAACCATTATGGCGGCCTTAATCGTTTGACAGTTGAGACCTTAGACAATGTAAGAGAGAGGAAGGATACTACACCTCGGGCGTGTGTTATTAGTTGGCACCAAAGCTTTGTAGTATTCATTAGTTTTTTTTCAAAATTCGTACGATTCAATTATGACTGGTGGGGAGTTTATCCTTTAAAACAAAATAAAGTTGCGATTATCCTACTTCAATGAGTTATTCTTTAATTCTGACAGAAGAATGTTCTTAGTTTGAAAAAATTTGCTTGAAATGTTTAGCGTTATTAACTTCAGATAGATGGTAAATTTTTTAATAATAAAAGTGCGAGGCACAAAAATTTTGAAACACCGACAGATAAAGTTGATGGCGTACTAAAATGCGTAACATGTTGTGTCTGAAATATTTTTATGATTTTTTTTTAAAAAAACGTTTGTCGAATTTATGAGTGAGTAACATGACATTTTCTTAATGGCTTATTGCTGTCAGGTCAGATTACAATATTTCTGATGTTTCTTTTCTGTTGTGAATCACCTAGAGAGTAAAATGAGCTAATTGTATATTAACTTAATTTTTTAATTCTTTAATTTAACATTATGCAAATATAGGAAATTCAATAACATGCCTTAAATCTCCTGTGTTATTATATTTTTTAAGAAAAACGATAAATTAGTATGTATACGAGGAGGTAAGCAATCTTCGCTAATTATTGTGGTTTCATTAATAAACGGCCATAATGCTGCAATTATCAACACCGTCTCGAATTATATTGATGGCTCCGTGCCGGGGTTTTCCAATACTATTACAACAATTATGAATTGACGATATCGAAACGTTAACCTTTAACCACATTTAAAACCAATGTTTGTTTGTATAATACTATGAAAAAACGAAAGTAAACTAAAACGTATGCGAAATAAATTTTAACTTTAATTTCAAAGTTGAACATCACAAAGTAACAACCTCAGCTGTGATCTGAGATCTGATGCACGGCACGACTTTTTTACGACCTTCAAATAAGAAGATTAAAATAATAAATAATAAAAATAAATAACGTTAATTAGATGGGTATTTCCCAAACGTGTGCACCAAACATGACCGGAGATAAGAGAACCCCAACAACGAAAAGCGTCTTTGGTTCTTTATGACAAGCGACTCCCAACAAGCTGCAGTAAACACAAGAAACGTGCCGTAATAAACATCACAACAGGAACTTTTGGGTGTTATTTACTGGTCCAGGCACCTCTGAAATTAGATTTCTTTGTCGGGTGACGAGGGTAGTACCTATAGGCTCTTTTATTGTTGAGCCCTTGCTATAGAATTCCGCAGTTTTAGCCTAGCCTAACACAACTCAGTAACTTCCCTACATTGAAAGTAACTGGTTTGAATTCTGCTAGGTTTAACAATTTGTGGTACTAGATACATCCTTGACGGTTTATAGTGTTCGTGTTACAGCTTTGTAATCAAAACAGGTAATTTACCGTATGTATTCTAATTAAGCTGCATGCAGTTACTAATAATGCTATTTTTAAGCCCAGATATTTAATCATACGTGTGAGGAAAATCTTTAGAATCGTTTCAGAGAACCAAGTTTTCATAGAGTTTTGACCATGGAAAGAGTGGATAATAACTCACAAAACTGAATGTCTATGAGTTAATTTTTTCCAATGTCCATCCACAGTACCTAATTAACAATACTAAAATAGGTACAAAATGTTTATAATCATTATACTTGGAATTATTATTTACCAGCTGAACCTACCGAACCGGTTTCATATTAAAATTACAAACAAGTTTCCTATGTATTAACACGTCGATGTTTTTGTACGAAATCAGAGGCTGTTAATGGTTCCACAAACAGGTTGTTCACCTGATGTTTAGTTGAGCCACATTTTTTGGACATCCAAAACGAGAGAGTCACAACAATTACGATTTTATCGAAACAACTACGATTTTATCGAAAGACATTTTTTTATTTTTAACAAAAAACGAACTTAGATACTTTTACATACTCAATCGAAAGGTGCATAAAATTGTCTTGAAAATGGTGTGTCACTAGCTGATATGGTCACTGAACATATACTATTATCACTGATTGCTAAAATTCTTAACAAAAACATGAAAAACGACACTTTTGATCTTTTTTTTTAATCTTTTGATCTCAAAGAAAACTTTAAATGTTGTGACCAATCGCACTTGTGGCTCAAGATATTTTGTGCACAAATCAATTTTTTTGGTCTATTTTTCAATTCAAAAAGGCAGAAATCAAAGTACCTCATTTTGGTGTCTTTAAAATCCTTTTTATAAAGCTACTCTTTGTGTTCTTAGAGTTTTTTTATTTCAAAGGAGAATTAAAAATGATTTCAAACCGATAACACACTTTGACTCTGGCTGGAAAATAGGAGGAGAAACATGATTCAAAACAAAGAGAAACCTCACACAAAAACTCAAAAATGATGTATTAACATGTTTTTTTTTCAGGAAGCAAAACGCATTTTTTTGCTCTGCTTTCCGCTTTAAACAATAAAATCATTTCATTCTTGCTGCGTTCTTAAAACTTTTTGACCTACTAAAAAGACCAAAATGATGATTCTGCATGTAAAAATACCATGTTTTAGCCAAATCTGCCTTGGTAAAATGTTGCTTCGTTTTGACATTTTGTGAAAGGTCTCATTTACAGCTCTAATTCGAAATTTTTAATTCTTAATTACTCTATTAAGATTGATTCCGGTGTTAATGACGATGTAAAAAAATATGAATTGTCATTGTTTAAATAGTTAATAGTTGATAAATGGGCATTCCTTCAGAACTAATGATTTAGAGTATTCATTCAAGCAAGGCAAAACAAAGGGGAAAAAAAATCTTGCATCTCGCCCTAACTCAATTATTATCAAAAGTCTGTAAGTGTTTCGGTCTTGACACAATCGTTTGTACAGCTGCCAACTATCCAAAAGTTACAGGCCTGTTCCTATCTGCCATCCTACTTCTAAAACTTCTTTTTAACCAGAAATAATTTGGATACTGAAGAAATTAAAAGGCCTATGAAAGACAAATTGACACCATTAAAAACAAAATTCCGTATTAATGTATATTATATTTAAAAAAAATGTATCAGGTTAATACCACCCATTATCAACTATTTTTGTACAGATTACAGGTTTTTTAGCAATTTTGGAAAAATCAGAAGGTAAATTGTCAGACGGACTCCACCTGAGCACTCACCGGGTTCTCCATACTGAAATTCTTTGGTGTATTCTCCTAGGAGGCCATTTTTTGAAAATATATTCTCTAAACCAAAAGTCCAAAAAAAAAATTTGTCGGAATAAAATTTCGCCCCAATTTTTATTTTCAAAAGACTGTAAGTTACTCGGCTTTGACACAATTGGCAGTCATACAATAATTTTGTACGGCTGCTAAGTAATCAAAAGTTACAGGCATGCTCCTAACAGCCAACAGTTCATACTTCTAAAACTCCTTGTTTAACCAGTAAGTAAAGTAATTTCAAGATTTACGAAGTTGACCTTATAAAGGGGGGCGAACTAACACATGAAAAAAATCCAAATTAATATACATTATTTCCTCTATGGGAACATTTGAAAATACATTCTTTGAACCATAATTAAAAAAAATCGACATTGCGGCGCAAAAAATCTCATCCCAACTAAATTTTCAAAAGCCTGTAAGTTTGTCGGCCTTGACACAATCATTTCTACGACTGCCAATTACCCAAACGTTTCAAATTAATGTAGGGGGGTGTTCACTTGAACTCTTCATCTAGTTGGCTGTGAAATGTCAAAAAGTAAAGGATGAAAGAACAGAATATCATTTACTTTCATTAGGTCATCCTTTTCTATCAACAATGCACTGCCTTCTAGATGACATTTTCTAATGAACACGGGGTATATTATATTTTCAAGAATTTATCAGGGTGATTGTGACGATCCATTTTCAGCTCTTTTTTACGCATTACAAGTTTTTAGCAATTTTGGATCAGAAAACGAGCTTCAAACTTCAGACAGAAATCTTGATGTATAAGAATATTTGAAAATATATTCTTCTAAAAAAAAGTTTAAAAAAACCACAACAGTGCAGCGGAATAAAATCTCATCCAAAGTTTCAAAAGCCTGTAAAATCTTCGGACATGACACAATCGTTTGTTTGGCTACCACTTATCCAAAAGTTACAGGCCTCTTCCCAACAGCCAAGGGTTCATAAGGCTCCTTGTTTAACTATACATATTTGCGAGATATAAGAAGTTGGAAGCCCAATAAAACTGACATAATTAAAAATTTCATGTTGATATATATTAATATATTTGAAGAATTTTTAAAGTTGATACTACCGATTATCAACTTTTTTTTACTTTTTCAGAACAATTAGAAAGTAACTTGTTCAACTGAGTCCAACTAAGGAGTCATAAGGGATCTCCAAATTAATTTCTATGGTGTATTCTCTTATAAAATACATGAAAATTATTTTTTTTAAACAAAAGTTCAAAAAACCTCAACAATGCGGTGGGATAAAATCTCATCCCAACTGAATTTTCAGAAGCCTGTAAGTTTGTCGGCCTTGACACAATCATTTCTATGACTGCCAATTACCCGTTCGTAACGTTTCAGGCCAATTCCTAAATGCAAATATTTCATACTTCTAAAATTGCTTGCTTAACCAAAAATAATGTCAAGATTTAAGAAGTTATAAGCCTTATAGAGGGCAAACTGACACAATTAAAATTCCAAATTAATGTAGGGGGTGTTCATTTGAAATCTTCATCTAGTTGGCTGTGAAATGTCAAAACGAAAAGGATAAAAGAACAGAATTTCATTTACTTTCATTAGGTCATCCTTCAATGCACTGCCTTCTAGATCACATTTTCTAATGCACACGGAGTATATTATATTTTCAAAAATGTATCAGGGTGATTGTGACCACTCATTTTCAGCTCTTTTTTACGCATTACAAGTTTTTAGCAATTGTGGATCAGAAAATGAGCTTCAGACTTCAGACAGAAATCTTTTCTTGTATGATAACATTTTAAAATATATTCTTCTAAATAAAAGTAAAATAAATTTTAACAATGTAAATGTCATCCAAAGTAAAGTTTCAAAAGCCTGCAAGATATTCGGCCTTGACACAACCGTTTGTTTGGCTACCAATTATCTAAAAGTTACAGGCTTCTTCCCAACAGTCAACGGTTCAGAAGGCTCCTTGCTTGACCATATATAGAAGTTGAAAGCCCAAAAACACTGACCAAATTGAAAATTTCATATATTAATACATTTTAAGAATTTGTAAAGTTGATACTATCGATTAATAACTTTTTTTTACTTTTTTAGAACAGTTAGAAGGTAACTTGTTCGACTGAGTCCAACTGAGGGGTCATAAGGGATCTCCATATTAATATCTGTGGTGTATTCACTTATGAAAATATTTGAAAATTAATTTTTTTAAACAAAAGTTCAAAAAAACTTCAACAGGTGGGATAAAATTTCATCCCAACTGAATTTTCAGAAGCCTGTAAGTTTGTCGGCTTTGACACAATCGTTTGTATATGTGCCAATTATCCAAAAGTTAAAGGTCTGTTCCTGATAGCCAACAGTTCATACTTCTAAACCTCCTTTTTTAACCAAAAATAATTTTGAGATTCAAGAAGTTACAAGCCCTATAATGGGGAAACTGACATAATTAAAAATGTCATATTAATATACATTATATATTCAAGAATTTATCAGGTTGAGAGCACCCATAACTAACATTTTTTTACGAGTGACAGATGTTTAACAATTTTGGAACAATCAGAAAGTGAATTGTCTGATGTTACGGTCCAATTGAGCAGTCACCGGGATCTTCATACTAAAGGCTTTTAGTGTAATTTTCTATAAGTACATCTGAAAATATAATTTGAAAAAAAGTTCAAAAAACCTCAACAATATAACGGAATAAATTTTCGAGAGTCTGTAAGTTTTTCTGCCTTGACATAATCGTTTGTATGATTGCCAATGACTCAAAAGTTACAGACCTGTTCCCAACAGTCAACGGTTCATAAAGCTCCTTGCTTGACCATCAATAATTTCGATATTTAGGAAGCCCTAGTAGATAATTAAAAATTTTATATTATTATACAGGGTGGTCACATTTACAATGTTTACCATTGGGATCTTCGAACGAGTACGCCTTACAGGGTCGGTTAAACTAAGAAAAGGTGCGCATTTTAATGCCCATTCAGACGGCATCTTGAAATTAGATTTATTTGTCGCGGCAGCTAAAATATCTCAAAAAAGTGAAAGTTTGCAAAAAATAAAAAAAATTCTGCCGTGAAAACTATAAATTCTATTTTGATGAAACTTGGGATTCTGACGTTTCTTATGATGGTGGTTAACCTTGTGAAGGCTATTTTTCGAACGCGTTATTGCGTTATTACTTTTCTGCTCATATGTGATTTAATACCAGAAACGTAGTTTTTGTCCCTATTTTGTGGTATAAAAATCCAATATGGCGTAAAGAACAACTAAAGTAGTGTCTCAGTATGCAGAAAATGAGCCGTCAGGGTCCAACTGAGCGGTTCCCGGAATCTCCATAAAATCCTTTAGTGTATGAGATCTTTTGAAAATATATTTTTCGAAAAAAAAATTAAAAAAAAAACTTCAATAATGCGTCGGAATAAAATCTCATTCAAAGTCAATTTTCGAAAGTCTGTGAGTTTTTCAGACTTCACGCAATCGTTTGTATGGCTGCCAATTATTCAAAAGTTACAGGCATGTCCCTAACAACCAACAGTCCATGCTAGTTGAAAAAAATTCCTTGTTTAACCAGAAATAACTTTTTGGATTTAAGAAGTTGGAAGCCCTAAAAACAAGGGCTAACTGACATAATTTAAAATTCTGTATTAACTTGGAAATTGGGGTTTTTTGGCAATGGAAAACTCGAATTTGAGCTTAGTTTTAAGGTATCGGCTAGACAGCGTTGCTGATGGGAAATTGAGATATCCCTTTTGTTAAACTAAGTATTTTGAACTAAAAAAAGGTGTTCTTGCTTGATCCCAAAATCCCGACAAGTTTGCGAAATATTTTTATAAAAAATAAAAATATTACATGGTGCACCTAATTTAATCAGTATTTGCTTTAAATTACTTTAGGCAGGTACTTTTATGTTGATTAGTACTTTATATACTTCATTCTATTTTTCTCAAGTACTGTAGATTTCCAAATTTCGTCGATTTCGGTACCTAACTCTTTTGGCGATTTTTCCAATCTCCATTGTGAGAGGATGTATCCAAAGCATCATTTCGTTACCATTAAGTTCAAATTCTTATTTTGAAAGTGGAAAACTAGAAAACTTGTTCCTAGCTAGTTTTAGGTGCTTCATCATTTGCTATTTCCAAACTTTTGGCGATTTCTCGTCTGTTATTTCTCCTCATCGTGGAAAAATTGCCAAGAACTGTATGTTGGTCGAACTACTATAATTTCAGTATACACCAATGTGAGCTTTGTTTTAATATAAGTTCACACGTTCATTAGAATACATATTAATCTATATAATGAAGGTCGTCGTTGTGTAACATATCTTACTTCTTATCGCACTTCCTTTACGCATTAACCCGTCCCACGAATATATTTACTTGCCGTAATTATTAAAGAAATCTCAAAACACTGGATAAAAACACGCAAAATGAAGCAAACTGATGAATAAAGTTTTAGTAAAATTTTGTTCTAATTTTCAGGCACCACTATGGCTTCCTTCCTCTTGTGGACAACCCTCCTCTCAGTTTCCTGCCTGGGCCGAATCTCAACGGGTCTTGAATGCCAAGAAGTCGACACCAACATGTGCAGCTGCTTCGAATACGAAGTGACGGAAATTCAATGCCCAAGAAGAGACCACCGAATCAACATATCCGTTACCAGGAAAGACCAAATTACTATTCAATGTCAAGACCCCACCATGCCTTATTTAGATGCCACTCAATTACCGTCCATGAACTTGTCCGATTCCAAATCCTTAAAAATCGAGTACTGTTTTATGAACTCGAGTTTTCGACATGTAATTGATAAATTCGGTATTCGGAATTTGAGCATGTTGACTTTTGAAACTTCTGAAAACGACGGCGACACTAAATTCACCAACGAGACGTTGAAAAGTCTGGAAAGCTTGGAAAGCCTGTCTGTGGCCTATAGCACTCTCCATCTGGAAAAGGACTTCCTAGTAAATAATCAAAATTTGCTTGTGCTCTACATGTCCAAAAATTCCATGACTGAATTGGATAAATACTTCGATTACGTGCCGAAACTCAGATTGCTGGATTTATCCTCTAACCATATAAACTCCCTACCTGACGGGGTCTTTGAGAAGCTCGCAAACTTGAGCAAGCTGCAGCTATTCGGGAACAACATTAGCAGTATAGCTAGGAGCAAATTTACCGGCTTGGACAATCTAAAACTCCTAGAGTTGAGCTGTAACCAAATTGAAGCACTCCCGGAGGATACATTCGCAGATCTTAAGAATTTAGTAAATATCAGCTTAAGATCCAATCGGATTAAGAAGCTGTATGGGGGCATCTTTGCCAACAATAAGATACTCGAAAATATAAGGCTAGACCATAACACTCTGGTGGAACTTGAGGGGGCGATATTTGCACATTTGACCGCTCTTCGCACCATTGAGCTGAACGGTAATAAATTGGAGAGTGTCCAGGAAAATCTCTTTGAAGAGTGCAGGAATTTGAAGGATATTGATTTGAGCGAGAATGCACTGACCAGTGTGCCTAACGGGCTGTTTAAGAACACGAGGAAGCTAAAAGTCCTCAATTTAGCCCACAATAATATATCCCATTTGTCTGATGAAGTGTTTTCATCTTTGGAGAATTTGCAAATTTTAAAATTGTATGGCAACCAACTGACCACTATTAGTGAAAAGCTTTTTAGAAACTTGGATGCCTTAGAATATCTGGATGTTCATGGAAACATGATTTCTGAAATACGTGTAAAAGCGTTCGAAACATTGCAAAAATTAATATATTTGGACTTGTCTCGGAACCAATGGAACAACATGTATCACCTTGCTTCTTCGCCTCTGAATATGTTGACCAAAATCGAAGTGTTGTTGGTCAGTCATAATCAACTAACCGAATTTCCTCTTTTGCTTTCTGCTTTGAATTTGAAAACCTTTGATCTCAGTCACAACCTGATAAACTACGTTTCGGTGAGAAAACTTCTTATTTTCGTACTTTAGATTAGGACTAAAAGTTATCTTTTTTTTGCAGGTAAAAGACTTTGTACACACAACCACATTCGAAGTCAGAATCGATCTCAGATACAATCAAATCCGGCTACTAGATTTTAATTTAACTAAGTACCTGTTACATCAAAACTTGGGGCAAAACAATGGCGGTGTAGGTGGTACCATTTTGGACATCAGGAATAACTCAATTATTTGCGACTGCAGTAACTACGGCTTGATCGTGTACAACAATGAAACTGAGCTTAAGGCGTTGGTTAATATCATACAAGATGATCTTGTTTGTTTCAACGACAACAAGACTAAAGTCTTGGACTTGCTGCCCAAAGACGTGAAATGCCCAGTAATGGAAGGTTGCCCAGATGGATGCAGCTGCTACTATAAATCAATGAATAGTGTTCTGGTGGTGGACTGCTCCTTTAGAAATTTAACACTCTATCCATCATTGGTTTTGGGCGCGCACCTCCCCTACAAGCAAACCTATCTACTTCTAAGGGGCAATCGCCTAACGAAAGGCCCTACAGGCAAGGAGCAGGGATACGACAACATCACCCTGTTAGACCTTTCGAAGAATTCCATTGATGAACTTGACTGGATTCCCCCACGAATAGAGGTGCCTAATTGATGAATGTGAATTGTAGTAATAAAGAATATTATTATTTTTTATGTTTAGAATTTGAATCTGCAAGAGAATGAGTTGGAGAACTTTGACGAGCACTTTGTTGCGAGACTGAAGAACGCCACTTCACTGGAACGTCTGCAACTCAAGTCGAATCCGTGGGTTTGCGGCTGCCAGTCTGCCGCTTTGCAGGAGTATCTCAGGCATTATTTTAAAAAGGTATGACGAGACACTAGTTAGGACAAGTCGTTATAGTAACTACCTTTACCTTGCTTATTACTTTTTAAAAATGGCTCAGGAGTATTCTTGTTATCACTGAAGAATAGATGAAACATTTTCTTGACAACTGGGCAAGGGTGTCGTCGCGTTTCATACCAAAACGTATCTTGGGACGTTTTTAAACTCTGAAGAATGGGGGTTATAAAGGGGGTAAATGCCAAAATTTATATTTAAAAACAATTACAACTATTTGTCTTGTTAATTTACGCCAGAGTAAGCACGAAGTCCTTTCAATAAGGTTTAAAGCATACTAATAAATTATATTCGTTGGCTAAACAAGTTGGTTAGCGGAAATCTTGAGTTGGTTTGTTTATGGTGTGCTTAGATTCAAACGCGTCATTTTTACATTTTTTTTGCGTTTTTTGACCATGCGCACGGGGCGCCCATGGTTAGGACATATCCGAACGCAGTGGGCAAACTGTTGTAGAAGTTTTGTGCTTTGTTGTGTTTTCATTTCTAAGTTTTAATGACACTTTCATCGCCAATATCTAACATTTTATTCTGCCTTGTCTACGTACTAAATAATCCACCCCTTCTATGTAAAATCCACAATGCTTATGGACCTTTTCTGCATTATTAGCCACATAATTTTTTGAGCCACCCTATACCATCTAAAACAGAAATCAACGTCCTATTCATTATAAAACGACTGGAAGTAACAAATAAAATCGATTACTATAGATTTAAATGACACATTATTTCGAAAATGTCAAATGATGAATGACAAAAATTTCGAAATTTTCAAAGGGGGTAGGTCGTGAAATTTTTCAGCCAAAATCGATTGTCATAGATTTTATCAAAAATAGTCTCAAATGAAAGAGGGGACAAAAATATGTAATAAATTTGCAATTTTTGAATTTTCAATAATTTCCTTCCCCTTCAAAATGTTGCCAAAAACGTAATTTTTACACTTTTTATCGACATTTTAATACTTATATCTATATAATTCAAAAACTAAACATGGTATAACGATGCTATTGACATCAATGAATAGAGCGTTCTCTACCACAAAATACGTACTTAATTTGTCGTTGAAGGGTTTTAATTTAGTTGACGTAATGTTTGATCAAATAAAAACATTAGGTAATTTTTACAAAATTTTAACTGTTTTTTACTTTCTATAAGACTGTTATTAAACTAGACAAAATGGCGATAACGTTTTGAGCTGTATTTGAGACGACTCACACTTAATTGAGACACTGGTATTCTATTGTCATAAATGGCTTTGCTATAGAATGGCAAATGTCACTCTACCCCTATCAATGAAAAATTTAATCAGTTAAATCTCGGATCCTAGAAACGATAAAATCGAACACATAGTCGAATGGCCTTCGTTAAAGGTATTTTGTCAGTCATATACAAAAAAACTGATTGTTTGGGCGTGGCTCATTTATAAAGCAATAATTGCAATAAAGAAGAATATCCTGATGATGGCGTACAGTAAGCAGAAACGTCGGATATATTTGGTTCCAGCGCACTTTAGAAAAAACAACTAAAATGTAGCAAGAAAGGGTCAGTAAATTTAAAAACTTCCCAAAATTGAACCTTGGGTACCCGCGGCAAGGTTCTGGACCTTAGCAACCTCTAGCCCGTCCCATAAAGTAGCCACATACCAAATTTCAGCTTTCTAGATCAAACCGTTCCAGAGATATCGGCTTAAAACCAAAACGTTTCAGGCCATCTTGGATTTAAAAAAATGTCATTTTAAGCGAAATTTACATAAGGGAAACCTGCCATTCGGTTTTCAAGTCGATATCACTATCGGTTCAAAAAACAGGTATAACCTAGCTACCGTCAGCTACGTAGCTACGTTAGCTATATTACCATTCACGGTACCCCCAAGGGCACCCACCGTTCAAAGTTGAACCACGTATCATTAACAGTTCTCTAAATGTTAACGTTACTCAGCTTCTGTAGCTACGATAGCTGAGTCAGCTATATCACAATTTATGATACCCCCGTAGGTACCTACTATCCAAATTTGAACCATGTACCGTCAATAGTTCCCCAAATATGACGTAATCTACATTCCACCCATATAATCCGCATTGACCAACGTTTTTCTTATGAGAAATACACGTGTGAAAGCCTAAAAACTTATATGCAAAATTTCGTTAATGGTACCCATGGTTTTGGTACCATAAATAAGGTTTCGACCCATGGCAACTTACAGTCCGTTCTCTAATGAACCATGGTACCAAATTTCAGCTTTCTAACTTTATCCGTTTCAAAGATATCCCCATTTTTTAATCACCCTGTCTACGACGGCCATTTTTTTTTCGCCTCCATCTTTTATTTATGACGAAATCATTATTGTCCCATTTAAAAAGCATTGCACAATGTATTTCTTATGGAAAGATAAGAATTGGTAAAATGTATTGTATCGGATTGTTAAAGCAACTGTATGCAAACAAACTATAGACAACATGGTCGGGCTTCGACGTCATCGGGCTCGACGTCATCAGCCATGATGATTCATGAAACCCGACACGAAATTTTCAAATCGACCAGTCTTTGTGAAAACGTGTTCGAGGACTGGGCATTTTGCCAATAATCTTCCTAGAAATGTTCAAATTTTCCCCGGCCAGACACTTTTCCACGCTTTTCGGCCGATTTTCCTTAGTCTGAGGCTTTAAAGTTAATGTTTACATTTCGGAAAATCTTAGCTGTCAGTTGCAGAAGGGCGCGGCCGCCGAATGCTTCCGATTACTAGTTCGTGGCTGGCGAATCGGAACCATTTAAGATTTTCGGCCAAAATTTGAAAAAAATTGCATCTTTTGTTTCGAAATTCAATTAAGACCATTTCGCGACGTCCCAACGAAAAGTGATTCCTATGTTCCAAAAAGAAAACATTCCAAGGTATCCCCTGGGATAGAAAGCCATTGCATTAGATGCACGGTCGCCAGACAAATTTACCTCAAAGTGCCAATTTGAAATTTATAGTTTAAAAATTCGTCAAAATTTCAAATTCAAAACGAAGCCCTTGATTTGTGGCACGGTTAAGGGTCCATGTGTGTACTACCTCGCTGAATTATTTCAGATTTTTTGCTGCAAAAATGTCGAATCTACAGGGTGAAATGTGAGAAAAGTACACCAAAATTTGCAAAAATTACGGCACAGAAAAACTTTTGTAGCTCACTCGGTATAAGAGCTAGACCTAAACTAATAACTGATTTTTTTTTCTCTCCACGTCTTCTAGTTGCTCATATACCACCGAAATTGGACCGCTCCATAGTTTTCGTAAAAATCGCAAAAAACTACCTTACTATTTTGGACACTTTTCCTTAATTGTCTTTGGACATTTTTGGACCACTCTGTATTAAAGTGACACCTTTGGCGGGATAGGATTAAAAGTAGCCAAGGATATGACCTCTCTCCTGGTACCATCCTTATTGGGCCAATCGTCTAACTAAAGGGGTCCAGAAGTTGACCATTACAAAAATTTTTTCAAAAAACCGTCCCAACTTTGCGATTTTTTTTGAGTTTTCTATTTAACTTATCGGAATTAGACTTCAAAATTTTCATCTACATGTATGACAAAATCTACCCCCTCTATCTCATATATCCCTGGAGTTACGGTAAAACCGATAATGTTTTGAGATAAAAGAACGCATTTTTGACTTTGGTGCGCCACTGGTCAGCCCCCCCCCCCCCCCCCCACATACCACCAAATTGATCACATTTTTGGAAAGCCTGTTCATTTCTGTATCGACGCCCCTTGAACGAAAATACCAAATAGCCAAAAACTACCAAATATCTACAACCAAAATGCCAGAGTGACCGTCGCTTTATCATCCTCACTAGCGTTCGGATAATAATTCTATAAGACAACCCTACAAACATGGCGGTTTAATAAACCTTGACACTGCTTGGCAGCTCGGTTGCCAAGGTTACCGAGCGCGTAGCCAATAAAAATGCACTTATGGCCTCAAAGGATAATCATGAGTTGTAGGCTTACGGTTATTTAACCTTTTTAGATCCACTAGATCAGTGTCCTGACAATTTTAGTAAGAACATATTTTTCCTGGCAACCAAAAAAATGGCCAATGATGTGCATCCATGGTTAAACCATTTGTCGTATTTTATTATCATCACAATGAGAATCGAAAACCTTGAAAATTTAGGTCGAAAGGGTCGAAGGTGAGAAAATAGAAAGCGTAAAAATTTCGATGAAAATGATCCTTTTAGTAAGTTGTCAGGAGATTAATTTGTTGGGCCTATGCTCTATTCAACGCTGTTCTCTTTTATTATAATGTTTTTATTCTTTATTGATATTTCTCAGCCACTCGAATGGTTTTTGGATTTTTTGTCGTATCAATTAACCTACATCAGAACAGCCACAGAACTCTATCAACAATATTTGGAGCATAGATATTAATGGTTTTTTTTTCTCGTTACCTTAAGGTAGTCGCGCATTTTATAGAGCAGGCCTAGAAGCTCGGCAGTTTAATAAATCTTGACGCGGCTTGACAGCACGGTTACCGGGGAAACCGGCTCTGTAACCAATAGGAATTCTGTTCCCGCCGCAAAGGCTAACAATGAGTTATAGGCTCACCAATGTCTTTCTACAGTTAAAGCCAGGCGTTACTCAGATTAATGTTAGTCGATGATTAGTGTAGAGTATATATCGTGTTCATTAAAAAAACGTCATCTAGAAGGCTATGAATTTTTGACAGCAAAGGATGACATAATCAAAGTAAATAGAGTTTGGTTCTTTCATCCTTATCACATTTCTCAGCCAACTAGATGACTTCTTCAAATGAACACGCACTAGTTCAGGTTAGGTAAGATTTGTTCCGTTATTTCTCTAGTCAAGTGAAATTCATGGTTATTCAATTTTTACATCGTCACATCAACTCGGAAGGCTGTTATTGCGGGTTTGGGATTAAACACCTCTGTTGGGCTAAATTTGCCGACGTTTTGCCCATATCTTTGATCCTCTTCAACGCTATTTAGGTGCATAGGGCTTCTTGTCAAAGCAACAACACATAATCTAGATGAACCAAGAGCACATTATAAATATGTGGTTTAATCATTAAGTCCAACTCAGTCGTCCGAGTTGAGTAATATAGTCAGGAAATGACATTTTATTATAAACTAACAGAAACAAAAAATCTCACTGTAACAAACAGGTTACAATAAAGGGCGAAGACTACCTTAAAGCTGTTCCCACTTAATCCTTTCTCGCTTAGGTTAATTCACTTATGCGTTCAGGTTAGGTCAGATCAGTTCAGTTATTTCGTTGTTGTCGTCATTTATGTCACATTTGGCAACGTTGCACATTGGTCTATCGAAGAAGAAGAGCTTTTGCATATCGCAGTTGACAGTAAAAGAAAATTGAAATCCCTTTCATTTTTCTTTGGTACAAAAGGGCTATAGTATGAAACACTACTGGTATTAAATGTCCCTACTCTCAAATGTCCTTGGTATGGAACGTCACCGACCTTGGGCAAGTGTTTTTAGCCCTTTTGCATACGTCATATTATGCGTACTTTTTACCAAGTTTAAAGAGGTGAATAGCGAGTGTGGGACATACAAAAAAACACTTCACATTTGTGAAATTCTCAACGTTTTGACCTTATTGAGATCTATTATATAGGCTGTTCACCTTGCTCAACCTTTTGTGTATGTTTTATACAGTGTCCTGTAAAAGTGTGGAAACATTCAAATAGGTATCTCAGAGACAATAGAGAAAATTTTACAAAATTTGTGCAAGGGAAATATTCCTTGTAACGATGACAACGGCGATGTTTACGTTTCATCAGAGGTCGGAGCTAAAATACTTTTTTTATTCAATTTCCTGTAATGGCCATTCGTACCAAAAGGCTTGTGGTTACCTTAAGGTTATCTCAGGTTAATTCACTTATTCGTTCAGGTTAGGTCGGATCAGTTCAGTTATTTCTTTATTGTCGTGATTTACGTTACATTTGACAACGTTGCGTATTGGCCTGGCGGAGAAGAGTTTTTGCATATTGCAATTTGCAATAAAAGAAAAGTGAAATTACATTCATTTTTTCAAGGAAAAAATAAAGGTCTTAAGTGTGAAACGTCACCGACTCCTGGGCAAGTGCTTTTTAGCCCTTTTGCATACTTTTTATACAGTGTGTTTCCAAATTATGGGATCGCTCAAATATCTCAGAGACTGTTGAGAAAATTCGGTGCACTGTTGCCAACGTTGCCAGCACTGTTGCCAAGTTTACGTTTCATCAGAGGTCGAAGCTAATAGTAGATTATGTCACTAGGAGTAAAAGTGGGTCTTTTCGTGCTGAGCCCAGAGATTGACGGCCGAAGCGAAGCTGAGGCCTGCAACTGGGCGAAGCACAAAAAGACCTTTTACTCCGAGTAACATATACTATTTTTTTTTCAAGCATGCAGGAAAGTCTATTTCAGAGTGATTCAGTTTTGCAACTTTCTCTCATACTCTTTAAGCGGGTCTAGGTACTTACCCAATTAGTCGTGTATATAAATAGAATGTGTTAGATCGGTGGTTTTCAATATTCAATGGTTTTAATGGTATTAAATCATAACCAATGGTTTAGGAGGTTTAGGTAAATTATGGTAAACTAGAAATTTGTAGTATTATTATTAATACTAAATTAATAAAAATGACATGGACAGATAAATATGATGACGCGCATGACAACCAACGACATTTAACAGAATTCGAGAACCTATGCGATTTCGACTAAAAACGGTTTCGGGTGGTGCTCTCGAGCGCTCTGAGAGTATTCCTATCCTTTGTTTTTTCAACAAAAATGTAAAGATGGCAATAAGATGGTTTATATATGCGCCACCATGACAGTAGCGGTGACTTTTGACTTTACTTTTACTGCCTAGGACTTTTTTGCTACTTTTTTGGTCTCAGGATTAGAAAGGCCACTTTAGGAGTGCGTATGGAGAAAACAAATGACGTACTTTTAGTCCGCTTGAAAAAAAAAAACTTTTTTTATTCAATTTCCTGTAATGGCCATTCGTACCAAAAGGCTTGTGGTTACCTTAAGGTTATCTCAGGTTAATTTACTTATTCGTTCAGGTTAGGTCGGATCAGTTCAGTTATTTCTTTATTGTCGTGATTTACGTTACATTTGGCAACGTTGCACCTTGGCCTGGCAGAGAAGAGTTTTTGCATATTGCAATTTGCAATAAAAGAAAAGTGAAATTACTTTCATTTTTTCGAGGAAAAAGTAAAGGTCTTTAGTGTGAAACGTCACCAACTCCTGGGCAAGTGCTTTTTAGCCCTTTTGCATACTTTTTATACAGTGTGTTTCAAAATTATGGGATCGCTCAAATATCTCAGAGACGCTTGAGAAAATTCGGTGCACTGGAGATATTTGTTGTAACGATTCAATAATGACATCTGCGCCGTTGCCAAGTTTACGTTTAATCAGAGGTCGAAGCTAAAATACTTTTTTTATTCAATTTCCTGTAATGGCCATTCGTACCAAAAGGCTTGTGGTACGTACATAAACCTTAAGTTTATCTCAGGTTAATTCACTTATTCGTTCCTTTAGGTCGGATCAGTTCAGTTATTTCTTTATTTTCTTGATTTACGTTACATTTGGCAACGTTGCGTATTGGCCTGGCAGAGAAGAGTTTTTGCATATTGCAATTTGCAATAAAAGAAAAGTGAAATTACTTTCATTTTTTCGAGGAAAAAGTAAAGGTCTTTAGTGTGAAACGTCACCAACTCCTGGGCAAGTGCTTTTTAGCCCTTTTGCATACTTTTTATACAGTGTGTTTCAAAATTATGGGATCGCTCAAATATCTCAGAGACGCTTGAGAAAATTCGGTGCACTGGAGATATTTGTTGTAACGATTCAATAATGACATCTGCGCCGTTGCCAAGTTTACGTTTAATCAGAGGTCGAAGCTAAAATACTTTTTTTATTCAATTTCCTGTAATGGCCATTCGTACCAAAAGGCTTGTGGTACGTACATAAACCTTAAGTTTATCTCAGGTTAATTCACTTATTCGTTCCTTTAGGTCGGATCAGTTCAGTTATTTCTTTATTTTCTTGATTTACGTTACATTTGGCAACGTTGCGTATTGGCCTGGCAGAGAAGAGTTTTTGCATATTGCAATTTGCAATAAAAGAAAAGTGAAATTACTTTCATTTTTTCGAGGAAAAAGTAAAGGTCTTTAGTGTGAAACGTCACCGACTCCTGGGCAAGTGCTTTTTAGCCCTTTTGCATACTTTTTATACAGTGTGTTTCAAAATTATGGGATCGCTCAAATATCTCAGAGACGGTTGAGAAAATTCGGTGCACTGGAGATATTTGTTGTAACGATTCAATAATGACAACTGCGTTGTTGCCAAGTTTACGTTTCATCAGAGGTCGAAGCTGAAATACTTTTTTATTCAATTTCCTGTAATGGCCATTCGTACCAAAAGGCTTGTGGTTACCTTAAGGTTATCTCAGGTTAATTCACTTATTCGTTCAGGTTAGGTCGGATCAGTTCAGTTATTTCGTTATTGTCGTGATTTACGTTACATTTGGCAACGTTGCACCTTGGCCTGGCAGAGAAGAGTTTTTGCATATTGCAATTTGCAATAAAAGAAAAGTGAAATTACTTTCATTTTTTCGAGGAAAAAGTAAAGGTCTTTAGTGTGAAACGTCACCAACTCCTGGGCAAGTGCTTTTTAGCCCTTTTGCATACTTTTTATACAGTGTGTTTCAAAATTATGGGATCGCTCAAATATCTCAGAGACGGTTGAGAAAATTCGATGCACTGGAGATATTTGTTGCAACGATTCAGTAATAACAACTGCGCTTTTGCCAAGTTTACGTTTCATCAGAGGTCGGAGCTAAAATACTTTTTTTTATTCAATTTTCTGTAATGGTCATTCGTACCAAAAGGCTTGTGGTTACCTTAAGGTTATCTCAGGTTAATTCACTTATTCGTTCAGGTTAGGTCGGATCAGTTCAGTTATTTCTTTATTTTCTTGATTTACGTTACATTTGGCAACGTTGCGTATTGGCCTGGCAGAGAAGAGTTTTTGCATATTGCAATTTGCAATAAAGTTCTTGTTGAGAAAGTTCGGTGCACTCAAGATATTTGTTGTAACGATTCAATAATGACAACTGCGCTGCTGCCAAGTTTACGTTTCATCAGAGGTCGGAGCTAAAATATTTTTTTTATTCAATTTCCTGTAATGGCCATTCGTACCAAAAGGCTTGTGGTTACCTTAAGGTTATCTCAGGTTAATTCACTTATTCGTTCCGTTAGGTCGGATCAATTCAGTTATTTCTTTATTTTCTTGATTTATGTTACTTTTGGCAATGTTGCATCTTGGCATGGCAGAGAAGAGTTTTTGCATATCGCAATTTGCAATAAAAGAAAAGTGAACCTGTTTTCATTTTTTCAAGGAAAAAGTAAAGGTCTTTAGTGTGAAACGTCACCGACTCCTGGGCAAGTGCTTTTTAGCCCTTTTGCATACTTTTTATACAGTATGTTTCAAAATTATGGGATCGCTCTAATATCTCAGAGACGGTTGAGAAAATTCGGTGCACTGGAGATATTTGTTGTAACGATTCAATAATGACAACCGCGCTGTTGCCAAGTTTACGTTTCATCAGAGGTCGGAGCTAAAATTCTTTTTTTTATTCAATTTTCTGTAATGGTCATTCGTACCAAAAGGCTTGTGGTTACCTTAAGTTTATCTCAGGTTAATTCACTTATTCGTTCAGGTTAGGTCGGATCAGTTCAGTTATTTCTTTATTTTCTTGATTTACGTTACATTTGGCAACGTTGCGTATTGGCCTGGCAGAGAAGAGTTTTTGCATATTGCAATTTGCAATAAAAGAAAAGTGAACCTGTTTTCATTTTTTCAAGGAAAAAGTAAAGGTCTTTAGAGTGAAACGTCACCGACTCCTGGGCAAGTGCTTTTTAGCCCTTTTGCATACTTTTTATACAGTGTGTTTCAAAATTATGAGAGCGCTCAAATATCTCAGAGACGGTTGATAAAATTCGGTGCACTGGAGATATTTGTTGTAACGATTCAATAATGACAACTGCGCTGTTGCCAAGTTTACGTTTCATCAGAGGTCGAAGCTAAAATACTTTTTTTATTCAAGTTCCTGTAATGGCCATTCGTACCAAATGGCTTGTGGTTACCTTAAGGTTATCTCAGGTTAATTCACTTATTCGTTCAGGTTAGGTCGGATCAGTTCAGTTATTTCTTTATTTTCTTGATTTACGTTACATGTGGCAACGTTGCATATTGGCCTGGCAGAGAAGAGTTTTTGCATGTTGCAATTTGCAATAAAAGAAAAATTACTTTCATTTTTCTTTCAAGCTTTTCAAGCAAAAAGTAAAGGTCTTTAGTGTGAAACGTCACTGACTCCTGAGCAAGTGCTTTTTAGCTCTTTTGCGTACTTTTTATACAGTGTGTTTCAAAATTATGGGATCGATCAAATATCTCAGAGACGGTTGAGAAAATTTTAGAAAATTCGGTGCACTGAAGATATTTGTTGTAACGATTCAATAATGACAACTGCGATATTGCCAAGTTTACGATTTGCCTACGATTTTAGTTTAGGTGTTTTAAATGTACTTAAAACTTACATTTTCATTCAAAAGTGGGGGGGTGGTGAAATATTCCAGAAACTTGTATATAATAATTTCCCGTATCTCATAATATTTATTGGATTTGTTTCTGGAATATTTGACCGTTTTTTTATTGAAAATGTGTGTAGTCGTAATTCAAAAATTTATCTGATTTTTAAGCAACTGCGAGATGCTGACTCGATTGCACTTGAAATAAAATGGCATACTCCAGCACAAAAATTATCTCCCCTGTACAATAATTTGGAAAATTTTCTCATGCCGCCTCTGAGATATTTGAGCGTTTCCTTTTTTTTTTGAAAAAAACCATACAAATTCTTTTTTATAATTTCAGGTAAATACCTCCGATGTGACCTGCACTAACGTGAAGGGCGAACTCCTAAAAGTCATAATCTGCACCTTATCCCCCTACCTGACGATTCTCCTCCCAGTGGTATTGGGGGTGCTCCTTTGTATGGCCCTGGCGTTCGTCATCTACTACCGTTACCAAACCGAGATCAAAGTGTATCTTTACGCGAAAAATATGTGTCTTTGGTTCGTCAGCGAAGAAGAACTGGACAAAGATAAGACTTACGACGTGTTTATCAGTTACGCGCACCAAGACCAGAAGTTTGTCGAAGAGTACCTTCTTCCGGAACTGGAGCGCAAGGATCACCCTTACAAGGTGTGCATCCACATACGCGACTGGATACCTGGAGAGTTTATCGCCGAACAGGTGGTGAATAGTGTAAGAGACTCCCGAAGGACGTTGGTGGTGCTTTCGGACAATTTCGTGGAGAGCGTTTGGGGTAAATTAGAGTTTAGGACCGCGCACACGGAGGCTATTGCCGAAGGCAGGGCGAGAGTGATAGTGGTGATATTTGGCGAGTTGAACGAGAGCAAATTAGACGACGAATTGAAAAGCTACTTGAAAACCAACACTTACGTCAAGTGGGGCGAAAAGTATTTCTGGAACAAGCTCAAATACGCCCTGCCCCACTCGAGGGGAAATTTCTATGAGGCGAACAAAAAACACGCCAAAGTCATGCTGAAGATCGACGACAAGTTCGACTTGATCAAGAACCCGCCCAGTCCCAGCAATACGAGCACACCCCCTATAACGTTGGATCCCGCATTCTTGGAATGCAAAGACTTAGCCATTAATTTGGAGAAGAAAATTGAGGGCGAGTATCCTTTGCTCGTTACGTCAGCTTAGTGCTAAACTGTATGTATAATTATAGATTGTGTGCCAAAATTCTGTGATGTTCAAATATTCTGTGAGGTACAAAGTAGGACGCGATCCATGTAGGTACTAAAAGATTGATCTTAGTTGCCCTGGCAAAAAAAACTAATTTTTATAAAGTTTTTATCTAAAAGTTTAAAAGGATTTTTGTGTCTGTTGAGGAGATTGGGTGTGATTGACATTCTTAATCCTCAGCCTGCCCAAAATTCCGTGATGAAGAAATTCTTTAGCTATATCCAAGTTGATTCACTCTGTATTAATCAGGAACGTATACCTACAAACGACTGAAATTTAGAACAAATTAGCGTATAGGAGGAGATCTTTTGTTGGTTAAGAACAACTTAACCTGTTCTTTGTTTTATATTTGAAAAAAGCACAGATTTAGCGAATAGCTGCATGATCAGGTTTCATGAAAGGCTCAATACTAAATAATGTACTAAAGAATCATTTTCGTCAAAAGTAAAGCAATATTTTATACTGTAAAAAGCCTTAAAATCAATCCTTTATTAGACTGGGGGGTATTGATAAACCATCTATAGGTATATATCAAAAATAATAATAGATTAATATGATTCGATGGAGAATATCTACCTCAGAAAGACGATTGATCACAATTTTATGACGAAACTTGTGTAATCAATCGGTTAACAAAACAGTCAAAGAATGAGATTTATTCTTGTACCTGTAAGTTTATTTCTAAACTTCTTATTAGAGTTAAAAAATGTTTTATGTTACCCTTAGCATCACTCCTGCTCAATTAAGTCACTATTATTATACAGGGTGATTCACTTTACTCGACACGGAAGATTATGGCTAAACTTTTAGATTTAAAAAAAGTTTTGTATATGGAATGGATGGGGGTCTATTGGAAGTACATTTTAAAATTATTGTCATTATATACAGGTGGTTCCAAAAGTATAAAATTGATTAAAGTTGTATTTTTTTAAATGAGACACCTAGTATATTAATGTATTTTGGTACCTACGGACAAAAGTAAAGGTAGTTGTATTAAGGTTTATGGCATCCAAACCGTACCGTTCTTCAGATATTCGTGATTTTGTGAAAATGCAGCATCAAATTAAATGTTTAAAATCTCAGCACTTGGTTTCTTTTCAACCACCAAAATTGGCTGGTGGGCTAATAGTACATTGGATTTTTTGCGGTGTATATTAAATATTAACTACTGTGCACCGAATGTCAATAAATGAACACCTAATTTTTGTAAACTTCAAACAGTAATAACTCGTTTAATTTAAATTAGACACCCTGTATTTTATAGTATCATTAGATGCAGAATTTGGTTTCCTATCAAAACTATTAAAAATTCCTATAGCTTGGTCTTTGCGTTTTCTTGGAAAATTGATTTTTTTCTGACGGTTATCGTGATATGGTGTTAACCACCAATTATAACAGTAAAAAAATATTTAACTTTAAATTAATGTGACAACTAGAAATGACAATAAATTTTGCTTTGTCAATCAACACCTGAACAGGTAAACTAGATTACTACATTCGTTTATGTCAGCGCAAATTCAGAAAAAATCAATTTTCCAAGAAAATGCAACGACCAAACTATAGGAGTGTTTAATAGTTTTTGACAGGAAACTAAATTCTGCATCTAATGATACTATAAAGTACAGGGTGTCTAATTTAAATTAAACGAGTTATTACTGTTTGAAGTTTGCAATAATTTAGTGTTCATTTTTTTACGTTTGGTACACAGTAGTTAATATTTAATACATACCGCAAAAAATTCAATGTATTAGTAGCCCACCAGCCAATTTCGGTGGCTGAAAAGAAACCAAGGGCTGAGATTTTAAACGTCCGTAGATACCGAAAATACATTAATATACTAGGTGTTTCATTTAAAAAAATAAAACTTTAATCAATTTTATACTTTTGAGACCACCTGTATACAATGACAATAATTTTAAAATGTACTTCCAGACCCTCATCCATTCCATATACAAAACTTTTTTAAAATCTAAAAGTTTAGCCATAATTTTTCGTGTCGAATAACGTGAATCACCCTGTAGAAGTCACATTTTTATTAATATGACCACTTTCTATGCTTTTGTATATATAAATATTTTTTGTAAATTATAGATATAAAGCTTTTCATTATATTTTTCGGAAAAGTAGGCCATGGAAATTTGACAGATTTCCCCCGTATAATATTTGAACTGTGTCATTTTTGGCAAATCAGTTTATGGATAACTAGTATGGCGCGTTTTTTGGCGGAATCTTTCCCTTACGGTTTTTATAACATAACCATTAACATTGACACAGTTCAAAAATTATATAGGGGTCATTCAAATAATAGCCTTTGGAGAAACCTTATGGAACGCTTTATATGTCTTTAATAAAAAGTTTTTTTGTATCTGTTGTGGTTCTTTATTAATCATTCTACAAATGAGCAGGAAGAGAACATCGTTAAGAAGTGTGAAAAAGAAGGAGAAAAAAGGAGAAGAGAACACCACAGACATTGTAACTATAGAGGAAGAAAGTAAACTGCTGGACGTTACTGTGGTGTTATGTCGAACGTGTTACTGAAATGGAAGATACAATTATCTTGAAGGTGACTGGTGAGCGAAGAGAAACCGAAGAAACCCGCAAGATTAAGAAAATGGTTATTGACCAAGCAAAAATAAAGCCTAAAGAAATTAAACTAAGGTGCGTTCAACAGCCAGTGAAACAGAAAATTCTGGTTAGCGTTGCTAGAGATGAAAAACAGGAAGAAACTAAAGACTTAGAGAAGGTACTGCTTAAGTCGGTGGACCAGCCAGAATTACAGGAAGCCACGGTGGATGAAAAGAAAATAAGAATGAACAAATAGACTTACCAGGTATAGCTGATGCTAAAAAGTACAAAGTACAAGAATTTAGAAGGAAGTGTAAAGACGAAAAAAAATACCTAACGCGCCTCAGTAGCTCCCCCCCTTATATTGAAAAAAAAATAATTTCAGATTTTAAATTGCCTTTAAGGTAAAAAACTCAACTTTACAACTTTCCTATTTGACATTAAAAGCTACAACTCGTTTAACTCTTATTATACGTAAGTTTTAAACTTTGCATAAGTAAACCATGTAATTAAGAAACATGGCAATTAAATTGAAGTTTACACATACATTTCTAGGAACATAACTCTACTTTACTTATTTTTTATTGAAAATGTATATTATGTACCCACCGCATTGAAAAAACAATTGAAACACTTTATATGTGCATTCACTAGCTGGTTTGTAATGGAAGTGTATTTCTGGTTGCATATTTCCAGGGGTGCCTGTAGGTGCTCCGTCGGTTCCTATCAACCGTTTATTTTTAAAGTGCAAAGCGGCAGGCCTCGCTTTTTTTAACACCTCGCAGCGTTACGTCACATACCTATTATTTAAATATACGGCGAACGTCAATCCCTCACAGTAAATCGAAAATGAAGCTCCTCAGTTGGCTATGGAAATCTCGCAGTTAGTCGACGAGATTTTACTGCGCACCACGTGCTAGTTGAAAGATGAGTGACGTTTTGAATGTGACGTCTACAAATTTTTAAGTTATGCCAAATGTGACATGTTTATTGGCGGGAACGAAAGTCGACAAAAATAAATAAATCGCGAAATTTTCCATTGCACTGATTCGAAGGCTCGTTGCAAGATGTTTTAGATGTTTAGTCTTTTATTTATAATATATATATAATATTTATAATATTTATAATATATAATATATAAATTATTCACTTCACTTCAATTTATATAGCTACAGAAGTCATTTCTTGACTCCGGCACGATTGACGACAACGAGTTTTGTTTTATTGCAGGGAGCAATATTTCATGTGTTCAAAGGACTATATTAGCCATTAAAATTTAAAAGGAAGATATGTATCTACATAATAACTAAGGGCTACAATTTAAGTGTCTTTCATGGACCTACACACCTAGTTATAGGTACTACAACTTTATTTTGTTTTCAAAGGACATGGAATATTTAATAGGATAAGTAAAGCCATATGGAATTAAATACACAATGATTAGTTAAAGCAAATAAAGGGTTCTATATCGATATAGGTACCACTGAATTTCGCAATATATTCTTCTGTTATGGGTAGCAGGGTGTCTTCTGAGTAGATCAAAAGAAAAAAAAATGTGGATGAATCATATTTAGTAGCGGAAAATCATTTTATCTATAAGCTTATTAATCCTATACACTTGCCTCTGTTTGGCGTCCTGCTGAACTAGGCAACTTCCAATACTTTCATAGTGATCGTTACGATCGGTCGTCGCGATGAAAGCAATGTTGCCAGTTGGGAAATTGTAAATTGTAACGTGTGGATGCAAGGCAAGATCAGTTAACTTTACAGGTTGCCTCATTTCTTAGAGAGAGAACCACCTGTATACGTCAGTCAACGTCACACGAATTCATTTCCGCCATTTCCCCTATGCTTTTGTAAAGCGTTTGTTATTTTTTTTATTAAAATTGAGTTTTGTTAAGGGTTTTGGTATTTTTTTGTGCTGAAACCAAGACGTTATTTCCTACATTATTACTATATTACACAGTGAAGTCCATTAATTTTCTGCTCTATACTAGTTGAGTTTGATAATTACATCCCGAGCGCTCCGGATATCAGTCTATCTCACTTTAGCTTGTTAAGATTTTGGGAGATGGTCTGTGTCCGGAGCGCTCATATGGAATTACCCAACTGCCGAACTATATCATATATGTTTTAACCCTATTTTCTTAGCCGTTTTGTCAAGTTTATTTCCGACATTTAAGAAGTATTATGAATGAAACTATTACTTTGCTTGGTGTAAAATAAGTCTAAATAAACCCCAAATTTATAATAATTAAGTATACTTGCCGAATATTAACATTTAAAAGCTTAAATTTTCAAAAAATAAGGCATCTCTGACAAATCACTCATTTAAATCATTATAAAATTGTCAGCCGTGGAATCTCATGACGTCACAATAGCTCTTTCATTATTTTTCTTGGAAATGAGGTAACCTATAAAGTTGACAGATCTTGGATGCAAGGCAATACATCAAACAGGAGGGCCCCGTAAGGGGCCCTCATGTATGATGCGTTGCAGATTAGTTTAGGTTAGTGTAGGTCAGTTTAGGTTAGTTCAGTTTAGGTTTGGTTAGTTTAGGTCAGTTTAGGTTAGTTCAGATTAGTTCAGGTTAGTTTTGGTCAGTTTAGGTTAGTGAAGGTTAGTTCAGGTTAATTCTGGTTAGTTTAGGTTAGATCAGGTTTGTTCAGTTCTGTTATTTCTTTATTTTACTTTACATTTTGCTTGTAATGGCATTTATTCTTTTCAACATTTAATTTTGCGCAACGACCGGCAACGCTGTATATGGCGAATGATGGAGGGAAGAGTTTTAGCATAGTAAAGTGTGATAAATTGGCTGTTTTGTGATTAATTTTTTGATGTTAAATATGGTTCATCCACACTTTTTTTCTTTTGATCTACTAAGTAGACACCCTGGTACTCATAACAGAAGAAAATATTGCGAAATTCAGTGGTACCTATATCGATATAGACCCCAAATAAAGTATAAGTGCTTACCCAACGAAACTTCTGGTAGTTGTGGCCCTTGACGCGTCACAAACCAGGCACACAATATGCGTAGCACCCTTGGAGACCATCTCATTGATGCTTTCCTACAGTTTAGCAAAAAAAAACACCTGAACCAGGTATAGCTCTTGGTATAGGTAAAATAATATGGAACTCCTATAGGAGCTCATTAGAGGAGGGCCTGGATACAGGCAAAACCCCTGAACATCTGTTTAATTGCAAAACAAACCTACATACCTAGGTATACTAAGCAAATCTCAGGCAGAAATAGGAACAATCCGTAGTAAAATCTGTAGCAGTAAACACAGCACAAAAGACGCCGCACCGGAGTACCCAGCCAAGCAAAGTTGATTTAGATTAAACCAAACAGTATTTATGCCGACCGATTAATGATTTGAGTAAATTAAACTAAACAAACACTAAACTGAAAGTTTAACTTTAGCAAAGAACGAACAAGATCAAGATGAAAACTTGAAAGTAGGGTTAAATGCAAGGTTGACAAATGTAATTTCTATTACCGTTTGTGAGTGTTAAATCGATTTTATAATATCATATGTTCTGTTATAATATAAGTAATGTGTCCTGCATAAACTTAAAAATGCTAAATGGTAATTATTGGTGATTTTAGAAAGATTTTACTAATTTATCTAATCGCGTGACGTCCAGATGCGTCGACAAGTTGGCAACGAAGAACTTTCAAATAATTTTCAAATCTTTCGCATGCCCAAGATCAAGACGCTTATTCTATAGGAAAGAGTGAAAGTGAAAGTGAGAATTTTGACAACCTTGATTGGGCAAAAAATTCTGTTGACGAATTCCATTGGCCAGCAATTCTCACTTTCACTTTCACCCTTTCCTATAGAATAAGCGTCCAGTTAACTTTAGTCGGTAATTACATCCCGAGCGCTCGGGATATCAGTCTATCTCGCTCTAGCTTGATAAGATTTTGAGAAATGGTATGTGTCCGGAGCGCTCGGATTGAATTACCGAACTCGGCTTTTATACGTTACCTCATTTCCCAGAAAAATAAAGAAAGAGCTATTGTGACGTCATGGGAATTCTGTTAAATTAAGCTGTTAAATGTTAATGTTCGATAAGTATACTTAATTATTATAATTTTGGGGTTTATTTAGACATATTTTATACCATGCAAAGTAATAGTTTTATTCAGAATACTTCTTAAATATCGAAAATAAACTTGACAAAATGGCTAGGAAAATAGGGTTAGAATTAAAACTCCTTAGGTGATAGCAGAGTTAAACAAAAACACAGGGTTTTTCCTATTTTGCGTTTTTTGTCCCGAATTTTAAAACGAAATAGAAGATTTGAAATTGTTAATGTTGATGTGTTGATTGAAACCGAAAATGTATAAAAATGGACTTCACTCTGCAATATAGTAATAATGTAGGAAATAACTTCTTGGTTTCAGCACACAAAAATACCAAAAACCTTAACAAAACTCAATTTTTGTAAAAAAAAATAACCCAGGCTTTACAAAAATATACGGGAAATGGCGGAAATGAATTCTTGTGACGTTGACTGACGTATACAGGTAGCTCTCTCTGTAAGAAATAAGGTAACCTGTAAAGTTAACTGATATTGACGCATGCCCAGTTCATTTCCGTCGAGTAACTAGGCATGTCGATCGTCAGCTGTTTTTGGCTTCTTTTTCAGGACTTACGTAATTTTCATAGAACTTCAAATTATTTGGTACTCCGTCGGTTCCTATTAACCGTTTATTTTTAAAATGCAAAGTCGCAAGCCTAGCTTTTTCGTTACACCTAGCAGGGTTACAGCTGAATAAACATTTCCCTCTTTCCATCTAATAAAACACGAATTTGTTAATGGTACTACCTCACAAGGAAATCGGGAAGGTTTAGATTACCTTCTAGGGCACAACTTGCGTTTTGCATTTCTCTGACCTACTGCTGCAGACCTTTGCTGAGCGAAGAAGGGAAAAACTCAATTCTATTCTCGTCCTCTCTTTAACATTTGAACCAAATACAGAAGAGCATTCAGTCGTTCTCCTGGATAAAACCCCTATTGCTGTTTCACCTTATTCACTATCAGAAGTGAATAGGAGACAGCACAATGGAAGAATGTGCGGAGAAACCCAGCGCGATTCGTCCAACTCTGACTTACCGTAAGCTTAACGCAACCAGGGCAGACCCATATATGCTTGCCCAAAGATGGATCAATTGCTCCGTGAAGGAAACAAAGCAATTTATGTGATCACCCTTGACTTGAACGGCTGATATTATAAAGCCAGCTGAGAGCTGTTCACTTTGAACTGTTCCTCATATCAGAATTTCGTCGGGATTGTGGGTTGTCAATTGCCCCGTCTGATTTTCAAAACTCGCATTGTAGACTTGCAAAAACTCTTTACGCTACACCTTTTCAAGTTCAAATTGGCGCTAGGTGTAGAAGGCAAAAAGGTATAGAGCAGTACAAACTAAAGGTGTAGACACAATTAAAAAGTTACGCAATAAATTTTATGTTTTGTTTTCCCTCATCTGATTGGTGGTCAAGAGGTGATACGACCCAGCTCTTAACAAATCAAATGAGGAAAAACATCAAACTTATTGCTTAAGTTTTTAATTGTGCCTACACCTAAAAACTTTGCCGGACTACTCTTGGCGTTGCGATGTCGTTGATTGGCCGAATGCCGAGAGGAAGATAAAATATCAGACTTCTTTAATAACAAAATAGATCAAAACAGAATTACGTCGTTGTGATTGTTGGATCACCACGTTGGGGGTCTTTAAGGGTAATTAAAAAAACTGTCAATTCCTACTAATGTAAGTAGATATATTAGATTATTAATATTTACAATGTATCGTAGTTGTCAACTGCAAACCTTCAAAGTCGATACTTTTGTAAGACAACTTATACATGACTAAAAGGAAGTTTTCTTGTTTTATCGTCAGGTTTAGACAAACGCACAAAATGTCTATGATTTGTATGTATTTCGGTTTGTATCGGACGTTGAACGTAAGTCAGACGCTATTTCGTTTATTTTTATTAATAGAACACCCTGTAAGTAATTTTTCGTATTATTCGCTAAATATGTTCATCAAACAAAACTGCATCTACCAGAATTGTTTAACTAAATGTGTTTTTTTAACACCAGGTATTATAACCGAAACCACTTTCTGGCTACGACTTAGCAGGGTCGCATCAGACAATGCCGATACAGTAATGAGACTAAGACCAAAACTACGCGTAATATCCTAAATCAAAGCCAAACGAGAGAAGAACGATTGGAATGTGCAAAATAACTAAACGGAGAGAACTGCGCTGCAGGAAAGAACGTTTTCTTTTTTGTTTAACTAAATTGGAAAGTAAATGAACCGGGAGCTCCACCACCGAAGTCGGCACCGTAACCGCCGCCAGTGAAGAATCTGTGGAAGACCTGCGTGGGATCGATATCTGAAAAGCAAAAGCATTGATTTGCTTTTCAAGTTTAGTTTAAACTTTAGTTTGAAGATAAACAAAAGATTTTGACAAATTGACAATACATGTCAAAACTGAATTTTAAACTTTAGCTGGGGTTCAAACTTGACTTGTAAAAGTGAGTGTAAGATTTCGATATAACTTTTGACACCAAAAGATCATGTTAACAAGGGTATAACAAAAAAAAGATGTGTTACCTGACATGCCGCCGTCGAAGTCTTCCATGTCCTGGCCGCTGTCGTACCGAGCTTTTTTCTTTGGATCAGACAGGATTCCATAAGCCTCGCCCAATTCCTTGAACTTCTTTTCTTGGTCTTTCCTTTCTGATTCGGTAGCATTCGCGTGCCTATCTGGATGATGGACCAGAGCTCGTTTTCTATAGGAGGAGGTGACAAAGAGTGATTAGCTACTTGCAATCAAAGTTACATTAATTCAGTTAAACTGCATTAATGATTATTAGAAAGTATTAATTTTATTGATGTCGCAGTAAGGTATACGTCATCATTCTTCAACAAAAGAATAATACTTTATTTTCGTACGAGCGTGCGGTAAAGTCGCTTTACCGCACGCTTTTGCATGCAGGAAGTTGCAATTTACCGCAAATTGCATACAATTTGAAGCTTTATTAATCTGAGCATTACTTTTGCATATATTTTTTTGTTCTTGTGTTGTTTTTTGCTGAGTTGAAATAAATTGATTGCGTTTTTCTATACTTATCTGAATGCTTTAGGGTTCAGAGGACATTTAGCACTATTAATTAGGTACCTACCACACGTGCGTGCGTGCATGTAAAGGTTAATCCACGTTCATATTTAATTGAACTTACAAAAGACAAAAAAATTACACATGCGCTCGTAGGAAATTAGTTATCCACGCCGAGGAATAAAAAAAAAAGTTGGTCCTCACCGGTATTCGAACCCACGACCGTAAGTTCACAAAGTAGATGTGTCAACCACTACACCATGCATTTCTTAAGTTGACATGTGTTAGACTAAAATAAGTTCGGATAAATTACAGTTTGACAAATGTCAGTTTTCCATTAGAAGTAATTCCATTACTGGTCTAGGACGGAAAGTAGTTACTTCCTGTCTTAGACTGGTAATGCGCATGCAAACAAAGCGCAGAAACTTCAGGGAATTACAGAAACCCTGATTGTTGGTTTTGCTCTATACCAAAGTAACCATCAAAATTAAGCAATTCCGCCTCCTGAGTGAAGATTTGAGCCAGAATATTATATGAATAAATAATATTCAAGAACATTTTTTGATGTTATGCAGAAAGTGTGGTTGAAAATAAAATAGTATAGGTACATATACTCGATGGGAAGCTTCATTACGCTTCGAGATTTTATTTATCTCGACGCTACGCGTCTCGATAAATAACATAATCTCTAGACAGTAATGAAAGACTTCGCATCTCGTATGGGTTTCGTGCGGCACGAGACTACATTGGTTGAAAACAAAAAATATATTGTATTTGTGTGTTTCTGCATCAACACAACTCAATTTTAAAATTTGGATCCCCCAAAAAGGCCTTAGTAGGATTTAAAATTAATGCAATAAGACCAATTTTATTCCAAACATTATATAATTAATTATTAAAGTGAGGTTATACTTACTAAAATTCTGGCAAAATGACGTCATGTGCACGAAACCCATTGTAATATACGGGGTGTTCATTATAAAACTTCATCTAGCAGGCTATGAAATTTTGACAGAAAAGGATGACATAATAAAAAAATAAATGGACTTTTGTTTCTCCATCGTTTTCTTTTGACATTTCACAGCCAACTAGATGAAGTTTTATAATGAACACCCCGTACATACTATTAATTGTATGTCAACCCAAGTAAAACAATGAATGAAAAGTCCGGGACTTGTCTACCAGATGGCTTTCAAGAAGGTGGACTTGTCCACCAGCATTTACCCTATAAAAACGAAAACATGACCTCTGATTCTTTACTGAATTGAGTGAACAAGGATGGATATATTTTATGCATACAAGTTATTGTGACGACAGTAGAGAGAAAGAGAAAGAAATGTCGTTTGTCATCGAATTTATCATAATTCAGGCCAATATCCCCCGGAAATGACGTCTCGGTGACGTCATGTCGTCTTACGTCAAATTATTGCAAAACAGTTCTCATTGTCATTATTTTTAATACTTCGTATTTCCAATACGATGCAATCGAATTTCGAACTTAGATTCATCTCCTAGCTAGAGCGCTAATGCTCCTAGATCTTATCTGACCTAGCTCCAAAGTTTTCTAAAACTCAACTTCTAACCTAACAAAAACCATACACAAGTGACAATCAATATCCGGTCCGGCTTTAAGTTGCTATGACGCTTATATGACGTGCGCTAACGGCAACATTACGTCATGGAAACCTTAAGAGTGCCGGACTTCCGGCCAAAAAACAAGACTATTTTTAGAGAAATATCGGTATTTGTTGGCTCTGTCCATATCTTCTAGGTCATTGTTAATAACAATCACAATGGCAGGTAAATATATGATGACAAATCGGACATTTGACAGACAAACCCAGAAATCGAGAACCAAGGATGCTACGCCTATGTACTTTGTACTGAAAAACGCACATTTGAGAATGTGAGAGTACACAAGTACAATTGACCAAAGAATAGTACAATCAACAAAACTTGGAGTGGAGCACGGCGAGCAATCGGAGCAAGGGTTACTGTCGAAGTGCAAAAAAATAATGTTTACATATACACCACTCACTTATTATTAACATCAAATAAGCATTGGAAATCTTGACTTTAGAGATAGGTATAAAAAAATTAAGATTCAAAGGTAATGAGATGTCAAAAGTAAGTGATTTAGTTATAGTGGTGGACATAAGATAACAAGGAAAAAATGAAAATTGGTGAAAATGCCAAAATTCACATATTTACTGTAGCGAAAAGCTACAGAGACCTCGAGTTTTCGAAAAAATTAAAAGTCAAAGTAGTGTAATAGACTGAATTTCCAACAAGAGTAAAATACATCTCTAGGCAAGTTATTCGGGTAACATAATGTCTCTGTAGTCATTCTAAATCCATTGCTAAGCCTACAGAACACAGAAATTCCATTGAAACTAACACTAACTTAATCATAATCTTAAATAATTGTCCGAAAAAACTGCATTGAAGTTTTCAAGACTACAGAGACATCGAGGTTCAAACTGAATCTTGACAGGGATTTTGAGGGTCACAGACACACCGAGATTTCAAAAATATTAAAACTTTAATCAAAGTAGTGTAATCGACTGAATTTCCAACAATAAGAGTGAAAAACGTCTCTAGACAAGTTATTTGGACAATATAATTTCTCTGTAGTCTTTCTAAATCCATTGATAAGCCTACAGAACACAAAAATTCCATTGAAACTAACACAAACTTAATCGCAATCTTAAATACTTGTCCGAAAAAACTGCAATGAAGTTTTAAAGACTACAGATACATCGAGGTTCGAACTGTCTCTTGACAAGAATTTTGAATGCTACAGAGACACTGACTTTTCAAAAAAAATTAATTTGTCGAAAGCGGTTTAGAGTGACCTAACATGAACTAACCTGGGCAAGGAGAAAAACTGAACTGAACTAACCGAAGCAAAAACTTAAGAGAACTGAAGGACCCCTCATAGAGAATTACTTCTCTGTCCATCGGTTCTGACTGTCCACTTTGCACCCCGCAGGAAAACAACGGGGCCCTGCATAACGGATGAAACCTAAACTAACCTAACCGAAAGTAAAAATATAACTGAACTAACCTGGATTAATCTCAACAGAGAAAAAATGTAACTGAACTCAACTGAACTAACGTACGACGGCGAATTGGCACATATGAGACTACACAAGTACAATTGAACAAAAAGTAATACAATTAACAAACTTGGAATGGAGCAGGATTCAACAGCACGACGAGCAACCGGAGCAAGTGTCACTGTCAGAGTTTGAGGTAATAATTATCATCAACAAGGGAAAAATGAAAATTGTTGAAAATGTCAAACTTCACATATTGACAATATGGCGAACGCCCTAAGCTAAAGTACATTGTAACGATAAAAAGTACAATTTAGCCGCCAATCTGGGTACACTTTCTTGCCTTCCTATAATAACCCTGTCGAGATCATTGCGGTTTCGACTATGGTCCATTTCAAATAGATAATCATCTAGCAGGCTGAGGAATTGACAGACTCGTCCTATTCATTGCATGTGAATGTCTCATTTAGATGTCATTTTCCCGGCTTACTAGATGAATTTGAAATGGACATTAATAGCGTTTTCGGGTGGTCGCTCTAAAGCGCTCTGAGAATATTCCCATCCTTTGTTTTCCCAATAAGAATGTAAGCATTTGGAAATTGCTTTTAAGCCTAAGACCTTTTTGTTACTTTTTTTGTTTGAGAATTAAAAAGCGCACTTTAAGTGCCTGTATCGGGATATCAAATAACGTACTTTTAGACCGCTTGAAACTAAACTAGTTTAACACACTGCTCTTCAATAAGATTTAACATCACAAAGATCACAAATTTATAGAAAATAAAAACAGTAAAAAGTGGCACTGGAAGGTTATAAATCAAACAGCTCAAAACCGGTTAAATAGGGAGAATTCGTGCAGAACAACATGCAGAAGTTAAAAAAAATTAATGATACTTAATTCTTGAAGAAGAAATTGTCTCCCTTTGAAAGCTTGGAATACTGTCCGTTTCCCCTAATTATAAGCTTTTAAGGCCCTGTACAAAGAACCCCTCTAGAAGAAAGTGGAGTGTGGACACGAACAGAAAAAGTCCCCCCCCCCCCCCTGGTGTGATCATCAGCGAAGTAATTATCGCAATTAGCCAGGAATGGTTTAAGTTTATAGAAAGTACAGAAATTCGTGATAATATTCGATGTTTTAAAATAATGTCGGCAGCTTCTTCGTGGATGTAACTACAACATGGTTCTAATTAGTCGTTTCTGTGGTTTGAAAACTTTAGTCACACTGCGTGACGAGCCTCAGAACAATATTCCATAACCAAAATTATCTGGATACTGGGAAAGAAATACGTTCATATCAAATCAGGGAAGCCATCACCCTCTGATGAGCGCGCAAGTATTATTCAATCTGAAGTGAAGGTGCATCGGAGTGCATTCCCAGAAATTCAAAGTCATCGGTCAATTGACCTGCCATCAACCGGAGCTTAAAATGAACAGTGTAATATCATCTTTTCAAAGCGCCCGTTTTGGTAGTATTCAGGGTAAAACAGATCTGTTGATACCAGTCTCTCATCTCCCTCACTCGAGTCGCACAAGAAACTGATAACAGGTCACAAATACTAATTAATTGTCTCGAAAAATACGAAAATATCATACAAGATTGCATATATCAAAGTTTATAAAATATGAGGATATAGGGTTCCTTAGAGACGTTTCAAGAGATTAAAAAGTGGATCATCTAAACAGAAAATTCAAATACTCTCCCCTAAATAGCAGCCAATTTAAAATTAAATAAATCAAAACTTGCTTTTTATGGAAACTCGTAGCCTTGATCGCTCTGTTAAACAACTAAATATTAATATCATAAAGCGTTTCTTTAGGATCATTTGAGAAGCTTTCGATCAGAACCGAATAACTCAAGTTGTAAGTGTTACAGGTATAAGTTATTTCAATTAGCCTAAAAAAGTATGGACTTACCTGTAAGCTTTCTTAATTTCATCGTCGCTGGCGTTCTTAGCAACGCCAAGAATTTTGTAGTAATCTTTCCGCTTGCTCTTTTTCAAGGCCAATTTGGCGTCTTGCAATAGTCTTTTATTCTCGCGGCTCTTGTCCATCTTGCACGCCTTCTCATAGTCCCTGAAACATTTTCTTTGCTAAAAGTATTTAAAGAAGGTACCAAACTTGGCACATTTAAACGCAGAAAACACGTGACCTTCTAGACACTCTCCATAATAACGAGTTAAAAGAAATGTCGTATTTAAGCATGCGTTATACTTAAGGCACCAATATTGTTTTCCTTTTCACATAATGCTTTTCAACTTTTAAAATATGTTAGTAATAATATTACTTGACTGCCTCCTCGAATTCTCCAATATCCATGTAGCATTTGGCCCTCCTCAGGAGCGCTTTCAAGTAAGTGTCGTCCAGTTCTAAAGCGGAGGTGCAATCGGCTATGGCTTCTTTTAATTTAACCAGCCTCGAGTATGCAGTTGCTCTGAAACAATTTATCGAGATAAGGCATTGAGAAAGGTAATCGAATAACTATCGAAAAAAAAAAGTTCTTTGCAACAATTATTAGTGTTTGTTGAAAAATCGGAATTGAAACTGTTGAGGCTTATACTGATAAAGCTCTTACCGGTTACAGTAGAGTTTGGAATTTGTTTTCCTGTTTAGCGGATCAATGGCTAACGCCTCAGTGTACAGCGTGATGGCCTCCGCAAATTTGCAATTCTTGAAGGCTTCGTTTCCCTCCTCTTTCTTCTTCTTCAACAGTTTAGCTCTTTTATACTGATCCATGGCTTTTCCGTGATCGGGGGCAAGACGTAGCACCTACAAAAGACACCGTAATTCCTGAAGTATAGAGCCATAGTCGAGGCAAGTCGAGATATAGAAGCTAATTATAAAATTTCACAAACATAAATGTGTATTAGCCATTATACCCAGAAAAAAACTATTATTTACTTTACAAGACTCTGGTTCGACAAATATAATTTTGCATGTAACCGACTTAACACCATCTGTTTTGTAGATTTTGGAGGAGTAGCAAAAGTCTTGTTTAACAGATCTAGTAATAACAATTTCTCCTGACAAAACATTGATAGATTAAGAATACAAAGCCAGAGGTCTGCGCAAATAAATAAAATATGTATATATATTCACAATATAGCAAAAACCTTGACATTATGGCGAATGCAACATTCTCGCTGAATAAATCACCAATCATCAATTATCGAAAACTGCATAAGGAATCTAACGTGTTAGTTGCTTGTAGTATAAATGTAACCAAAAATTGATGGATTATGGATATAGAAACAAAAAAATAGGCAAATAAATAAAATATTTGTATATTCACAAAAAAAAAACTTGACATTATGGCGAACGTCATATTTTTCCTGAATAACTAAAATGTTAATTCATCAATTATTGAAAGCTGCATAAGAGACCTAAATATTAGTTGCTTGTAGTAAAAATATGACTTACCTGCTGAAAGTGACTGAAGGCTTTGTCAATGTTATCTTCGTAATAAAGGCATAAACCGCGAACATAAATAGCATCGGCACTGCCTTTGTTCACGTGCAATATGTTGTTAGCTATTTCCTGAGCCTCTTGGTACCTGCACAAAACAAATTACATTTCTAGCTTTATATAATTGATAGGAGGTTAAAAATAAGAGAAAACAAAGAAACTCTCTACTCAAAAGTAAACAAGGGCATGACATATAATAATAGGCAAGAGTTTACAATAAAAATGAACCAAGTAAAACCATCCTCCAAGTTTTCTAATGTCCTTGAATACATCTCACAGCCTTAATATCAAATGACAGCTAATTCTTGGCAGTCCTTAAAATTGGTTGTACAGGGTATCCCATTTTCGGCACTTTTGCGGGGTATCTCCCTTATTTTTAAAGATAGAGAATTGAGGTTTTCGCGACAGTTTGCTACTTTTTTGTGAAACTAAAGATGGCGCCAGCAGAATTTTTATAGCCCTTTTGGTTTTTGAGATACAGGTTGGAATTGAAAAGTATCGCTTTTGAGGCATCTCCCGTATCACAGTTATCTTTAAACTTATCGAAAAAGTTAAAACGCATTCTTAAACAATTTTTTCCGTTGAATCCAGTGGCGTAGTCAGTTCTTTCCTAGCAACTTCAGTTTTTAAGTTACGAAGCAAAAATATGTTTTTTTAAATGGAACACCCTGTATATTATTTTTTAGTTTATTAGTCATAATGTGGGCTTTATAAAAATATATAATTGTATGCAATTATTTTCAAAACAAAGCTCAGAATTTAACATTTTCTTAAATTTTCATTTTTGTCCAATTCGTAGGTAGTAGGCTGTGGCTAAAATTTATTAAAAACAAAATCCATGTAAGTAATAATTATTCTAATTTATAACACCTTCAAATTTAATTCAAAAGATCTTATTTAAATCTCAGTTATTAGTTATTTATTGCAGCATTTTAATGGGGGTGCCTTAAAAGCGATACTTTTCAATTCCACCCTGTATCTCAAAAACCAAAAGGGCTATAAAAATTCTGCTGGCGCCATCTTTAGTTTCACAAAAAAGTAGCAGACTGTCGCGAAAACCGCAACCCTCTATCTTTAAAAATAAGGGAGATACCCCGCAAAAGTGCCAAAAATGGAATACCCTGTACAAACAAAGCATTTAAACTCGACATGTATTATCAACTCTCTGTTCAACAAACAAACAACTTAACAAATAGACCCTAAAGAATCCTCATACAAGAGAAAGAAACTTACCTCCCCAAAAAGGCCAAACATTCTGCCTTCCTCAGCTTAAACCTTTCGCAAGCTGTGGCATCATCAAGGCACCTGTCCATGCAATAAATAACCTTACGGAAATCTTTAGCCGTGTAGGCCTTGTTAGCATCCGCCTCATATCGCTTCAATTTTTCAATGGTTCTGAATTCGTTGGCAACGCATCCAGCTTGCAGTTGGTCAGCCTGTTTAGCGGCATTTTCCGCAGTGACTATGTCTCCCAAGGCAATGGAAGATTTAACAATTCGAGTGTAACTAGAAAAAATTTAAAAAAAAATTATATCTGGATAAAGACTCAAATAAATTATTCAAAAAGCAAAAATAAAGACTTTTTATTGGCTTAAATAAAGGTTTTTAAGCATATCACCTTTTGCAAATATTTTACAATTTCCAACCAAGTAACAACAGTTTTACAATCCCTTTTATTCCAATCGCCAACATGAAAGGGGACAAAACGTATTACTTTTATATTTGGTAAGGTGCCAAAATGCAGCATAAAAAGAATATAACAAACGCTTCCAAGCCAGATTCACCTTTGACATTATAGCGACACTTTACTGCAATCTTACCCTTTGACGAATCCAGAATCTAACTGCACACTTTTTCGCGCGTCATCGAGTGCGTCATGATATCGGTTCATCATCATGTAACAAGCAGATCGGTTTCCATAATATGCAGCAACTTCTGGGCACAAGTTGATGGCCTCAGTGTACAGAGGAAGGGCGGAGCGGTACTGTTTAATCTTGAACAACTGGTTGCCATTTTCCTTCTTTAGTTCTGCCATTCTGATATAAATAAAAACGGTATAATATTAAGTAATTAATTGAAGTAATTGAACTGGAAAAGAAGTGTCCTGGACAAAATTTATCACATCCCAACTGAGTTATGCATTCTAATAACATGTTCAGGCTTGGTTTGACTTTGACTTGAACACCTCAAATAATGAACTGCCGCCTGTGTCGGCTCTTGCGAAAATAATGGCCACACAAATTAAGATGTTTGTTACTCATTCACATATTTTAGCCATCTTCTTAAGGATAAAATCTTCAGTTTTTTTTATACCTTCTTTCCTAGAAGATACTTCAACCTTCTTTCGTTGAGAAGATAGGATAAAAATGTGGAAGTCAGATATCCAATGCCTACTTGATCTCAATAATAAGTGAATGGCTTACACTCACCATTTCTTGAAACCTTTCAATTTCTGACAATAAACAACATCACATAATGCATAAAAAACAATATTTTTAGTTATTTACGTTATATGTCCCGTAAATTATTTTACACACTTTATTAGGTTAGTTCTGGTAAGAATCAGGTTAACTTAGGGTGCTTTTGGTTACTTTAGGTTAATACCTATTTCATTAATTAAGACATTTACTTTAAGTGCAAATGGGCAGATGTTTTAATATAATCCAAACGTTTTAAATTAATTGGTCGCCTTTTTTTAATACAGCCAATCTTTTGCATGAATAAGAATGTAAAGAGCAGAAAATAAGCAAAGGCGCTACAAAACAAGGTAAACTCAAGGCACAACATTTGGAGATTAATTATTAAAGCCACTGCACTTTAAGAATTTAATTGGAAAATCCTCACTTGTAAAAAACTTTGGGGTTATTGACTCAGTTCCTATGATTATGTATTTGGTTTCTATCTGAGGATTGAGCTTTAGAAATGCTCAGTTTTAAGAAATCTTACTAACACCTTCAAAAGTGAATTACTTATTTACTTAAATGTCATAATTTGTGTGTCCATTTTCTTTACAAAAGCTGCGTCTGTCTATTTTCACATTTTTCAACTATTTGAGGAAGTTCGTGATGTACATGCAGACTGTGAGGTAAAAGAAAAACCCCTAGTCAGGTTCCTCATTAAGTTCCCAAAAATGTACCTACAATGTTATGAACAACAGAAATGTAGGTCACTTTTTTAGCATGAAGGCATGTTCCTTTTCTTTCCTGTACCCATTATGTGGTTGCACATAAACCAAACACACATCCTATTAGTTCATGTGAGTAGTCCTACTTAGCAATTAAAACAAAATAATATGAAAAAATCAAATTGTTTTCCTTAGTGACTTCCCTACAGTGGAGGCACTTGAGTGAGTCATAATAAAGAAGTTGTGACATTTAAAGCTGCTTGTTTTTAAACCCTTGTTGTTTTATAACGGGAATGGTTTTTTTCTCAATTAACTAAGGGACACAACCCCAATACCCACCCCCTCATATCCTAACTTACTCTTCAGTAGTTTTTGGAATGATGTCTTCATTCTCATCAGAGTCCATAATTACATCGTCGTCTTCCATACTTCTTCCAGTGGATAGCCACATACGAAGGGAGTACGTTCTAAAGGCAACGTTATCAAGTAATGAACTCATGTTTATCGGACATTGAATCAATTTTTCAAAATGTATGATCCAGTCCAGAGGGTGGACAACAATCTTGTTGGATGATTGTAGAGGTACAGACAATGGCGGTAGCCAGAATATATTACCTATATATTGTAAACGAAATATAAACGTACACTGCTATCAACTACCAAAAGAAATGCAGCTAGTTCATTCAGCACCTGGTACCACACATTGGTATAATACCACACTCCGCCACAGAAACAGCAATGTGAAAAATTTGGAGAAATTCTGTGAAATACTAATATCGGAGCTGAATTCTGCTGAAATCAGTGATTGATGATTGAGGTGGGAGGTGCAAAATGAATTGACAAATGACAGGAATGACAAGCTGGAGGGAGCGTTGTTGCCAAATTTAGATGTCTTTAATTGACCTCACTGCTTGTTGTTCAACCTTTTGAGAATTTTTGCTGCAACTTTCATTCAGGTTAATTAAAAAACCACAACAATTAGCTTTTAATTTATGCTCAATCGATTAAAAAAAATATCAACACGAAATACGTACAAGAATCAAAAATACATTCTGAAAATTGAAGAAAAAAATGCTCGTATGGCCTGGCATCAAAGGATATGGATAACAGCCGCAACGCGTTTTTGGAAAGGCGCTCTTAACTAGGCTGATGATTTTCTTTTCCTTTTTTTTTATTGGGAAAACAAGAGATGGAAATACTGAGACCGCTCGAAAACAGCCTCTCGAAAACGCTAGTATATTCATCAAAATGAAAAAAGACAAAAAGCAATAATCACTGCAAGAGGAACAAGAAGCTAATTTTTCAATCTGTCAATGTTGTCATTTGACTTTATGTTTTGAGGATATCCGATATGAGGTTTGAGGTTAGGGTGTTATTTTGGAAGTTACAATTTTTTATTAATTTTGTTACTATATCATTATTTCACCCTTATTAACAAATATCAGCATCCAACCTTATGCCCCTACACACACCCTTAATAAGCTAGAGTTTAGTCCAGCGATCTTGCTACTCTAACAGAATTTTCTTTAACAAGTCCCATCCTTCCACAGAATGGCACTAATTTTAAGAAAAGGTGAGCATCTTATATAAAAGAATAAAAAATATACTGGGGTAGTAGGGGGAAAACTGTGTTTTTCCTTTCCTCAAACTTCTATTTCTTTTAAAAGTTTCGATGCCCTATGGCATCTTCATCACTAAAGCACAAAACACTCTCACGTGGGAGACGTGGCTGATGGACTCTCTTTCTTTTCGTGTGGTGTTATTTTTTCTCAATAGTTTGGTTAAAATGGGCTACTCGTGTTGATCAGTCTTGGCATCAAGTTATGGAAACCGACGCTTATAGTGCTTCAAAAAGACGTTACTTGCACCCTACTATTGATAAACGTGTTGTTTGTTTTCCAGTTGTTGTGGAAATGTGATGGTAAAGTTTGAGTTACATGCCTAGCCCTCGTCGCAACAAACCGCGGATGACCATCAGTAAAGGCGCCGCCAGGAGCCAGACATGCAGGTACGCTTAAATTTTAAAGAAAAGTCACTTTTCTTTGCCTGCGCGTTCATACGTCGCCACTATATAGAATAAAAAAATGTACAAAACCAAGCGAGTTTCGAATTCTAATAAGAACCAGTAAATTCACACTTAAATCTATTTGTTTTCTACTGCGGTCAAGTGGTACAAAAAGTGCATTTCAATAGCGCGTTAGTCCAGTTATTCTCATTCGTGTTTTGACTTTTAACAAAAACGCCGTGCAAAAGGATTCGTTCTTGTCACAAACGTGAACCCGTTATTAAGAGGAATGAGACAAGGGTTAATTACTTCCAAAAGAAGCTCCGCTGCCAGCGCCAGCAGATGCTTGGCTACCCGCCGAGGCATATCCGCCAGCTCGCCTCATCCTGCGGTGCAAAGGGCTGCTGAAAGCTGACGCGAGATCCCTTTTACTTCTAATGGAAACTGGGATGGACTCATGGCCGAATTGGTCGATGAAGTAGTACGATTTCGGCACGTAGTCGCCGGGACCTATAGAGACCAACATACCGGTTTTGTTATTTTATTATGTAAACATAAATAATACAGGAATTCCCAGAAGACATTATTATAATTCGAATTTAAGTGAGTTATTAGCGCGCAATATTACCAATATTTATAAATATGATGTTTACATTTTTATTTTTAATTTATTGATCGTTCGAACTAATCTTTATTTCGTTTTACTGCCCTATTGTGCACTTACCATAAGCGGCAACGATGCCCAGTAGGGCCAAAAGTAACACGTTCACTTTGGATGCCATCATTTTTGGTAACTAATTAAAACTAAAAAGAGGTTCACACACTGACCGGTTTATTGTTATTGTTGCTAATCGGCCGCAAAGTGGAATAAGGTGATGATCAATGTCGCGGTCCTATTTCACACGTTTGAAAAGCAGAATCATTTCCCCCCCTGATGAGAAGTCGACGACAACAAAAAAAGGAGGAATTACCGCGGTTTGGCATTGTTTGCATTGGCCGATTGTTAATACTGGGTGATGCCCTGATGACAATAATCACTTGTTGTTCGATTTTTAAATACGGAAAACGCCGCAGGTGTTCTAAATTACTTGGTTACACAAGGCAATCTAATGGTGGAAATTTTGATTTTTGACAAAGTTTTTGCTCCGCTACAATATCCTCACATTAAACTTTATATCCTTACTTAGAAAAAATATTCGAAGAATTGTATTCTTTGAAGCATTCAATAGAAGAATGATTGGGCAGTTATTAAACAATTAACCCTCCAGGAAAAACGGACCATATACAGTATACATGTTTTTTAGAGCAAAATTTCATATAATCGGTTTGTTTATCGGATAATAAGGAATATTGGATGTATAACTCATTCACATATTTTTGCCATCTCAACATTTAAAATCTTCAATGTTTTTATACCTATCTCCTTTCATGACATATTGAGAAGATATGATAAAAATGTCAGTCAAATTTGCAATGCCTACTTGATGTTAATAATAAGTGAATGGCTTATATATGTACTCCTTACATAATTTTATAAACGTTTTAAAAATGTATATAATTACAAATAGGTATGCGCTTTTCCATCAAAGAGTATGTAATGAATGATCTAGGTAAAGGGCTATTCAATTCGCCGCTCATTATTGGGATCTCGTAAACCGTAAGAGATTTAGATTCGGTTAAATTATGGCAAAGTTGAGCTTTTGCTTGCGGATCATAATGACATTTAAGTTTCCACTACTACCGAACGAACCTAAACGAAATTTACATAAATTGCTTTTGTTTTTCTTGAACTTAGTGGAATTGTTATTCTAAAATAAATTGCACGGTCTCGAGGGCACTTTTTCTGATCTACTTTACCGTGTTGTTGTATTTTTAGTGCGATTTCTGAGGCATCATCAAGTTCAGTTTTTTAAATATGGCTGTTACCTTTGAACTACAACAATAGCATGTTTCGATTTTTGTTGAATATTTTCGGTGTTAGAGGTGGATGAATTATTGGTACATTTGTCCCAATTTAATCGAATTCAATTAATTTGAATAAGCTCTATACTCTGTAAAATAAATAAATCGTTAAAAATGACATAAACTCTAACGAAAATATAAAGTGTTGCACATTGTCGCATTTGTAATAAAAAATGCTAATTTTTTAGATTCCAATATAAGAGTCATATTTGAAAAAATGAAGTTGAGGAAGCCCTAGAAAAGTCGAAACGTCTGACTACAAATTGAATAATACCATCTTGTACAGCAGAAATAGTAACCATAAGATTGTACAATTTATTTTAAAATATTACTCTCAAAAAATTCAGAAAAACTCAAAAACAATTTTCGTATATTTCATTTTTTTTTTAGAATATCGCCAAAGGCTTATAACTATCTGAATTGTGCAACTTAGCCCCAAATTAACCGAATCACTATTTCCTATGGTTTATGAGATCCCAATGATAAGCAAAGAATTTGAATAATCCTGTATACCAAGTTTAAATCAAAAACACATTTCTTCACTTTTTGCAATAAACAAAACAATTGTTTTAAAACCTTATTCATCAGCAGGATTTCATTAAAATATAAAAGTGCCAGCTAGATGACTTTTTTAAATAAACACCCCCTATGTAAGACTCATAAATTTTGCTTTGGAACTGAATATTTACTCCTTTAAACTAGTCCTTAAATACTGCACAAACAGATCTGCAATTTTATCTACTTCTGGTGTATGCATTTTTGAGTATGTTATGTATTGTCTTCTCAGCATCATAAGTTGTTGCACAGTTACATGTGGAGGTACTTCAATTGAACTATCACTGCCAGGAACTTGCATTGGTCCTTCGACAGCTTCAGATTTTGCCTGGATAAGCCTGTCTGTAATACTTTTGGTAATTCGGTCTAAGTCATACAAGAAGTTGGTTGAGCTTAAAGGTGGATTTTCAGTGGAATGGTTGGGTTTTGGAGGTGCTTTCTTGAAAAGGCTTGAGTAGATTTGTGTAGTGTCCAAAGTGGTCTCTGGATAAACAGTGAATAAGGGACTGTCCCATCGATTTTTGCCATCAGGGTCTTCATATCTGCAAACAGAACTTTGTCTTTTTTGTTAATAGAACATAATTAACTGGAATCTACCTCATAACCAAAGCATCAAATGTTGCTCTAGAATATTTCTCCTCCACACTCTCCCTTGCTTCATTGAAATTCCAAGCTTGCTCCCGATTGATCTCAGTGTGAACAGTGCATTGAGTGCTCTTATTAGCCTTGGTACCGCAAAACAGCTCATATCTGTACCCCTTAATGTAGTTAAGGGCATCCAGAATGACCACATTGATAGGGGTGACTAAGCGTAGCATTTCACTCTTCAGCAGGCCTCGAATGTGTTTCTCCTTGTTAGAATCGGCATAGAAGGCATTCTTCTCGAAGCCCGCTTTGCATATTTGGTGGTATTCGCTTACAACGTGTACCTCTTTACCTTGGCTTTCAAAGAATTGTTTCAATTGCTGGGCTCTGGTGGTTTTTCCGCTGCTTGGCACTCCGGTAAGTACTATTAGAGGCATTTTTTTCGTTAATATGCCCTAACGTTATTTATTATTGTATTATCACGATCATTAAATAATAACTTTCCTCTTTTATGTTTACGTAGAGAAAGTAAGGTTAAGGTTATGAGTTATGATGACAGCAGAGTGTCAATAAATGTCAATGTCAAATGATTTTATTGGATAAATTTACCATACTTTTCATTTCCAGCCAATTACATTTGTTGACGTCATTACATCACGCCAAAAACTTGCCATATCTCATAGGTAACATGGAGATAGGCACTATGGCCTATAGTAATAATGGCATTCTTTCTGATTATCTTTGTTTTGTCGCAAGCTTTTATAGTACATTGTTGTAATTAGCGTCCTTAAGTTGTAAGTTGTTGGTGAAGTTAGCAGGATTGGGACAAATAATGCACCTCTTCTTTATTCGAAAATGGCCGACGTTTCGACTATTTATTTAGTCTTCTTCGGGCTAAAACCCAATAAATTAAATGGTAACAAATCCCTGGGCCCAACGTAAAATTGTAAATAATGTTTGTTAAATTATGAAACGTAAAATCCTATACATCTATTACATCTATAAAATTAAAAAAAATAAATATAACAAATTGTAAAACAAGTAAAAAAATTAACATCTGACAATTACCGACAGTTCCAAGTAAACACTAAACATTGAGGCGTACATTACGGAAGAAAGAACTTACCTAAGTCGGCCATTTTCGAATAAAGAAGAGGTGCATTATTTGTCCCAATCCTGCTAACTTCACCAACTTTTATAGTACGCTCTAATGTCTTATAGGAAAAAAAAGATGAGGGGTAAATAAACATATCCTGAGAAAATCTGTAGATTATATATTAACATAATAATTAATTAAATCACGCTGCACATCAACGAAACCCAACGGGGATGTGCCGAGCGAAATTACAAAAATAAATTCTGCCCTACGCACACAACTTAGCGTCTACTTTCTTTTCTCAGCATACGCGTTAATCTTCGTTGCGAGCGTGTCTAAAAGGACGTCCAAGCGATCGAGCGACTCTTTGGTACTATCCGGAACTTCCATTTTCCTTATGGCCGCGACGGCGCTACTCAGATTGAGCTTGATGGAGTGCAGCATCACCACATTGCACTCGATCTCTGGAGACAGCCACAGCTCGCTCAGCTTGAAGCAAATGCTTAGTATTTTATTCCGGCTTTTCGGATCCTTACACCACTGGTTGTTCTTCGTGTGGGCGTGGTAGGCTTTTTGGTAGCGCTGGACTTTTAACGTGGCCGTTGGTGCCAACATAGCGTAAAACTCCCACACTGCTCCTTCCCCCGGGTATATAGATAAGATTCGCCCTGTAAAGTATGTGTTATTGTGTTAACAAATTTTGGTTTCAATGCGAATTTACCCAGCAACTCGCGAGTTTTCTGCAATAAACGACCTGCCGGCAGGCATTCAGAATCAATAGTGTCGTCAATGATATCATAGACCATCCCCCCTAGAATATGCATGCCCTTTTTTATGCAGTACTTGTCATTCAAGTCCAATATGCGATGATAGGCGCGGATGACGTCTGCAAACATGCAAATTTCCGAACTAACCACCAACAGGTTTTCCCAAACCTAAAACAGTCAACAATTGAATTTGATTGCGAGTTTAATTTGAATTGTCCACTACCTTCCAATTTTCAAAATTACATTTCAGTGCCTCCTGTAACGCCTGATAGGCACTGCGCTTGTTACCAATTTTCAAATAGGCTTGTGCCAGGTTATTCCAAGCCTCAAATCCATCAGGTTCTAACGTCGTGTATCGTTTGTAGGCGGTGGCTGCCACTTGCCAGTTTTCGGTTTGATGGGCAGCATACCTTGAATATCAGAGCCACTAGTGCCACCAATTTTATGCCACAAGTTTAAACTTACCCTAGTCTAAACCAAACAGCGGCTTGTAGAGGATTAATGGAAACGCTTTTCTCAAAGTGTGGAATGCACTCTGCCCTTTGTCTTTCTGTTATACAGAAAATTACCCCAGTGACGTTGGACTCGATGGCTGCGCCTCTTACACCCTGTAAGTAATTTTTCGTATTATTCGCTAAATATGTTCATCAAACAAAACTGCATCTACCAGAATTGTTTAACTAAATGTGTTTTTTTAACACCAGGTATTATAACCGAAACCACTTTCTGGCTACGACTTAGCAGGGTCGCATCAGACAATGCCGATACAGTAATGAGACTAAGACCAAAACTACGCGTAATATCCTAAATCAAAGCCAAACGAGAGAAGAACGATTGGAATGTGCAAAATAACTAAACGGAGAGAACTGCGCTGCAGGAAAGAACGTTTTCTTTTTTGTTTAACTAAATTGGAAAGTAAATGAACCGGGAGCTCCACCACCGAAGTCGGCACCGTAACCGCCGCCAGTGAAGAATCTGTGGAAGACCTGCGTGGGATCGATATCTGAAAAGCAAAAGCATTGATTTGCTTTTCAAGTTTAGTTTAAACTTTAGTTTGAAGATAAACAAAAGATTTTGACAAATTGACAATACATGTCAAAACTGAATTTTAAACTTTAGCTGGGGTTCAAACTTGACTTGTAAAAGTGAGTGTAAGATTTCGATATAACTTTTGACACCAAAAGATCATGTTAACAAGGGTATAACAAAAAAAAGATGTGTTACCTGACATGCCGCCGTCGAAGTCTTCCATGTCCTGGCCGCTGTCGTACCGAGCTTTTTTCTTTGGATCAGACAGGATTCCATAAGCCTCGCCCAATTCCTTGAACTTCTTTTCTTGGTCTTTCCTTTCTGATTCGGTAGCATTCGCGTGCCTATCTGGATGATGGACCAGAGCTCGTTTTCTATAGGAGGAGGTGACAAAGAGTGATTAGCTACTTGCAATCAAAGTTACATTAATTCAGTTAAACTGCATTAATGATTATTAGAAAGTATTAATTTTATTGATGTCGCAGTAAGGTATACGTCATCATTCTTCAACAAAAGAATAATACTTTATTTTCGTACGAGCGTGCGGTAAAGTCGCTTTACCGCACGCTTTTGCATGCAGGAAGTTGCAATTTACCGCAAATTGCATACAATTTGAAGCTTTATTAATCTGAGCATTACTTTTGCATATATTTTTTTGTTCTTGTGTTGTTTTTTGCTGAGTTGAAATAAATTGATTGCGTTTTTCTATACTTATCTGAATGCTTTAGGGTTCAGAGGACATTTAGCACTATTAATTAGGTACCTACCACACGTGCGTGCGTGCATGTAAAGGTTAATCCACGTTCATATTTAATTGAACTTACAAAAGACAAAAAAATTACACATGCGCTCGTAGGAAATTAGTTATCCACGCCGAGGAATAAAAAAAAAAGTTGGTCCTCACCGGTATTCGAACCCACGACCGTAAGTTCACAAAGTAGATGTGTCAACCACTACACCATGCATTTCTTAAGTTGACATGTGTTAGACTAAAATAAGTTCGGATAAATTACAGTTTGACAAATGTCAGTTTTCCATTAGAAGTAATTCCATTACTGGTCTAGGACGGAAAGTAGTTACTTCCTGTCTTAGACTGGTAATGCGCATGCAAACAAAGCGCAGAAACTTCAGGGAATTACAGAAACCCTGATTGTTGGTTTTGCTCTATACCAAAGTAACCATCAAAATTAAGCAATTCCGCCTCCTGAGTGAAGATTTGAGCCAGAATATTATATGAATAAATAATATTCAAGAACATTTTTTGATGTTATGCAGAAAGTGTGGTTGAAAATAAAATAGTATAGGTACATATACTCGATGGGAAGCTTCATTACGCTTCGAGATTTTATTTATCTCGACGCTACGCGTCTCGATAAATAACATAATCTCTAGACAGTAATGAAAGACTTCGCATCTCGTATGGGTTTCGTGCGGCACGAGACTACATTGGTTGAAAACAAAAAATATATTGTATTTGTGTGTTTCTGCATCAACACAACTCAATTTTAAAATTTGGATCCCCCAAAAAGGCCTTAGTAGGATTTAAAATTAATGCAATAAGACCAATTTTATTCCAAACATTATATAATTAATTATTAAAGTGAGGTTATACTTACTAAAATTCTGGCAAAATGACGTCATGTGCACGAAACCCATTGTAATATACGGGGTGTTCATTATAAAACTTCATCTAGCAGGCTATGAAATTTTGACAGAAAAGGATGACATAATAAAAAAATAAATGGACTTTTGTTTCTCCATCGTTTTCTTTTGACATTTCACAGCCAACTAGATGAAGTTTTATAATGAACACCCCGTACATACTATTAATTGTATGTCAACCCAAGTAAAACAATGAATGAAAAGTCCGGGACTTGTCTACCAGATGGCTTTCAAGAAGGTGGACTTGTCCACCAGCATTTACCCTATAAAAACGAAAACATGACCTCTGATTCTTTACTGAATTGAGTGAACAAGGATGGATATATTTTATGCATACAAGTTATTGTGACGACAGTAGAGAGAAAGAGAAAGAAATGTCGTTTGTCATCGAATTTATCATAATTCAGGCCAATATCCCCCGGAAATGACGTCTCGGTGACGTCATGTCGTCTTACGTCAAATTATTGCAAAACAGTTCTCATTGTCATTATTTTTAATACTTCGTATTTCCAATACGATGCAATCGAATTTCGAACTTAGATTCATCTCCTAGCTAGAGCGCTAATGCTCCTAGATCTTATCTGACCTAGCTCCAAAGTTTTCTAAAACTCAACTTCTAACCTAACAAAAACCATACACAAGTGACAATCAATATCCGGTCCGGCTTTAAGTTGCTATGACGCTTATATGACGTGCGCTAACGGCAACATTACGTCATGGAAACCTTAAGAGTGCCGGACTTCCGGCCAAAAAACAAGACTATTTTTAGAGAAATATCGGTATTTGTTGGCTCTGTCCATATCTTCTAGGTCATTGTTAATAACAATCACAATGGCAGGTAAATATATGATGACAAATCGGACATTTGACAGACAAACCCAGAAATCGAGAACCAAGGATGCTACGCCTATGTACTTTGTACTGAAAAACGCACATTTGAGAATGTGAGAGTACACAAGTACAATTGACCAAAGAATAGTACAATCAACAAAACTTGGAGTGGAGCACGGCGAGCAATCGGAGCAAGGGTTACTGTCGAAGTGCAAAAAAATAATGTTTACATATACACCACTCACTTATTATTAACATCAAATAAGCATTGGAAATCTTGACTTTAGAGATAGGTATAAAAAAATTAAGATTCAAAGGTAATGAGATGTCAAAAGTAAGTGATTTAGTTATAGTGGTGGACATAAGATAACAAGGAAAAAATGAAAATTGGTGAAAATGCCAAAATTCACATATTTACTGTAGCGAAAAGCTACAGAGACCTCGAGTTTTCGAAAAAATTAAAAGTCAAAGTAGTGTAATAGACTGAATTTCCAACAAGAGTAAAATACATCTCTAGGCAAGTTATTCGGGTAACATAATGTCTCTGTAGTCATTCTAAATCCATTGCTAAGCCTACAGAACACAGAAATTCCATTGAAACTAACACTAACTTAATCATAATCTTAAATAATTGTCCGAAAAAACTGCATTGAAGTTTTCAAGACTACAGAGACATCGAGGTTCAAACTGAATCTTGACAGGGATTTTGAGGGTCACAGACACACCGAGATTTCAAAAATATTAAAACTTTAATCAAAGTAGTGTAATCGACTGAATTTCCAACAATAAGAGTGAAAAACGTCTCTAGACAAGTTATTTGGACAATATAATTTCTCTGTAGTCTTTCTAAATCCATTGATAAGCCTACAGAACACAAAAATTCCATTGAAACTAACACAAACTTAATCGCAATCTTAAATACTTGTCCGAAAAAACTGCAATGAAGTTTTAAAGACTACAGATACATCGAGGTTCGAACTGTCTCTTGACAAGAATTTTGAATGCTACAGAGACACTGACTTTTCAAAAAAAATTAATTTGTCGAAAGCGGTTTAGAGTGACCTAACATGAACTAACCTGGGCAAGGAGAAAAACTGAACTGAACTAACCGAAGCAAAAACTTAAGAGAACTGAAGGACCCCTCATAGAGAATTACTTCTCTGTCCATCGGTTCTGACTGTCCACTTTGCACCCCGCAGGAAAACAACGGGGCCCTGCATAACGGATGAAACCTAAACTAACCTAACCGAAAGTAAAAATATAACTGAACTAACCTGGATTAATCTCAACAGAGAAAAAATGTAACTGAACTCAACTGAACTAACGTACGACGGCGAATTGGCACATATGAGACTACACAAGTACAATTGAACAAAAAGTAATACAATTAACAAACTTGGAATGGAGCAGGATTCAACAGCACGACGAGCAACCGGAGCAAGTGTCACTGTCAGAGTTTGAGGTAATAATTATCATCAACAAGGGAAAAATGAAAATTGTTGAAAATGTCAAACTTCACATATTGACAATATGGCGAACGCCCTAAGCTAAAGTACATTGTAACGATAAAAAGTACAATTTAGCCGCCAATCTGGGTACACTTTCTTGCCTTCCTATAATAACCCTGTCGAGATCATTGCGGTTTCGACTATGGTCCATTTCAAATAGATAATCATCTAGCAGGCTGAGGAATTGACAGACTCGTCCTATTCATTGCATGTGAATGTCTCATTTAGATGTCATTTTCCCGGCTTACTAGATGAATTTGAAATGGACATTAATAGCGTTTTCGGGTGGTCGCTCTAAAGCGCTCTGAGAATATTCCCATCCTTTGTTTTCCCAATAAGAATGTAAGCATTTGGAAATTGCTTTTAAGCCTAAGACCTTTTTGTTACTTTTTTTGTTTGAGAATTAAAAAGCGCACTTTAAGTGCCTGTATCGGGATATCAAATAACGTACTTTTAGACCGCTTGAAACTAAACTAGTTTAACACACTGCTCTTCAATAAGATTTAACATCACAAAGATCACAAATTTATAGAAAATAAAAACAGTAAAAAGTGGCACTGGAAGGTTATAAATCAAACAGCTCAAAACCGGTTAAATAGGGAGAATTCGTGCAGAACAACATGCAGAAGTTAAAAAAAATTAATGATACTTAATTCTTGAAGAAGAAATTGTCTCCCTTTGAAAGCTTGGAATACTGTCCGTTTCCCCTAATTATAAGCTTTTAAGGCCCTGTACAAAGAACCCCTCTAGAAGAAAGTGGAGTGTGGACACGAACAGAAAAAGTCCCCCCCCCCCCCCTGGTGTGATCATCAGCGAAGTAATTATCGCAATTAGCCAGGAATGGTTTAAGTTTATAGAAAGTACAGAAATTCGTGATAATATTCGATGTTTTAAAATAATGTCGGCAGCTTCTTCGTGGATGTAACTACAACATGGTTCTAATTAGTCGTTTCTGTGGTTTGAAAACTTTAGTCACACTGCGTGACGAGCCTCAGAACAATATTCCATAACCAAAATTATCTGGATACTGGGAAAGAAATACGTTCATATCAAATCAGGGAAGCCATCACCCTCTGATGAGCGCGCAAGTATTATTCAATCTGAAGTGAAGGTGCATCGGAGTGCATTCCCAGAAATTCAAAGTCATCGGTCAATTGACCTGCCATCAACCGGAGCTTAAAATGAACAGTGTAATATCATCTTTTCAAAGCACCCGTTTTGGTAGTATTCAGGGTAAAACAGATCTGTTGATACCAGTCTCTCATCTCCCTCACTCGAGTCGCACAAGAAACTGATAACAGGTCACAAATACTAATTAATTGTCTCGAAAAATACGAAAATATCATACAAGATTGCATATATCAAAGTTTATAAAATATGAGGATATAGGGTTCCTTAGAGACGTTTCAAGAGATTAAAAAGTGGATCATCTAAACAGAAAATTCAAATACTCTCCCCTAAATAGCAGCCAATTTAAAATTAAATAAATCAAAACTTGCTTTTTATGGAAACTCGTAGCCTTGATCGCTCTGTTAAACAACTAAATATTAATATCATAAAGCGTTTCTTTAGGATCATTTGAGAAGCTTTCGATCAGAACCGAATAACTCAAGTTGTAAGTGTTACAGGTATAAGTTATTTCAATTAGCCTAAAAAAGTATGGACTTACCTGTAAGCTTTCTTAATTTCATCGTCGCTGGCGTTCTTAGCAACGCCAAGAATTTTGTAGTAATCTTTCCGCTTGCTCTTTTTCAAGGCCAATTTGGCGTCTTGCAATAGTCTTTTATTCTCGCGGCTCTTGTCCATCTTGCACGCCTTCTCATAGTCCCTGAAACATTTTCTTTGCTAAAAGTATTTAAAGAAGGTACCAAACTTGGCACATTTAAACGCAGAAAACACGTGACCTTCTAGACACTCTCCATAATAACGAGTTAAAAGAAATGTCGTATTTAAGCATGCGTTATACTTAAGGCACCAATATTGTTTTCCTTTTCACATAATGCTTTTCAACTTTTAAAATATGTTAGTAATAATATTACTTGACTGCCTCCTCGAATTCTCCAATATCCATGTAGCATTTGGCCCTCCTCAGGAGCGCTTTCAAGTAAGTGTCGTCCAGTTCTAAAGCGGAGGTGCAATCGGCTATGGCTTCTTTTAATTTAACCAGCCTCGAGTATGCAGTTGCTCTGAAACAATTTATCGAGATAAGGCATTGAGAAAGGTAATCGAATAACTATCGAAAAAAAAAAGTTCTTTGCAACAATTATTAGTGTTTGTTGAAAAATCGGAATTGAAACTGTTGAGGCTTATACTGATAAAGCTCTTACCGGTTACAGTAGAGTTTGGAATTTGTTTTCCTGTTTAGCGGATCAATGGCTAACGCCTCAGTGTACAGCGTGATGGCCTCCGCAAATTTGCAATTCTTGAAGGCTTCGTTTCCCTCCTCTTTCTTCTTCTTCAACAGTTTAGCTCTTTTATACTGATCCATGGCTTTTCCGTGATCGGGGGCAAGACGTAGCACCTACAAAAGACACCGTAATTCCTGAAGTATAGAGCCATAGTCGAGGCAAGTCGAGATATAGAAGCTAATTATAAAATTTCACAAACATAAATGTGTATTAGCCATTATACCCAGAAAAAAACTATTATTTACTTTACAAGACTCTGGTTCGACAAATATAATTTTGCATGTAACCGACTTAACACCATCTGTTTTGTAGATTTTGGAGGAGTAGCAAAAGTCTTGTTTAACAGATCTAGTAATAACAATTTCTCCTGACAAAACATTGATAGATTAAGAATACAAAGCCAGAGGTCTGCGCAAATAAATAAAATATGTATATATATTCACAATATAGCAAAAACCTTGACATTATGGCGAATGCAACATTCTCGCTGAATAAATCACCAATCATCAATTATCGAAAACTGCATAAGGAATCTAACGTGTTAGTTGCTTGTAGTATAAATGTAACCAAAAATTGATGGATTATGGATATAGAAACAAAAAAATAGGCAAATAAATAAAATATTTGTATATTCACAAAAAAAAAACTTGACATTATGGCGAACGTCATATTTTTCCTGAATAACTAAAATGTTAATTCATCAATTATTGAAAGCTGCATAAGAGACCTAAATATTAGTTGCTTGTAGTAAAAATATGACTTACCTGCTGAAAGTGACTGAAGGCTTTGTCAATGTTATCTTCGTAATAAAGGCATAAACCGCGAACATAAATAGCATCGGCACTGCCTTTGTTCACGTGCAATATGTTGTTAGCTATTTCCTGAGCCTCTTGGTACCTGCACAAAACAAATTACATTTCTAGCTTTATATAATTGATAGGAGGTTAAAAATAAGAGAAAACAAAGAAACTCTCTACTCAAAAGTAAACAAGGGCATGACATATAATAATAGGCAAGAGTTTACAATAAAAATGAACCAAGTAAAACCATCCTCCAAGTTTTCTAATGTCCTTGAATACATCTCACAGCCTTAATATCAAATGACAGCTAATTCTTGGCAGTCCTTAAAATTGGTTGTACAGGGTATCCCATTTTCGGCACTTTTGCGGGGTATCTCCCTTATTTTTAAAGATAGAGAATTGAGGTTTTCGCGACAGTTTGCTACTTTTTTGTGAAACTAAAGATGGCGCCAGCAGAATTTTTATAGCCCTTTTGGTTTTTGAGATACAGGTTGGAATTGAAAAGTATCGCTTTTGAGGCATCTCCCGTATCACAGTTATCTTTAAACTTATCGAAAAAGTTAAAACGCATTCTTAAACAATTTTTTCCGTTGAATCCAGTGGCGTAGTCAGTTCTTTCCTAGCAACTTCAGTTTTTAAGTTACGAAGCAAAAATATGTTTTTTTAAATGGAACACCCTGTATATTATTTTTTAGTTTATTAGTCATAATGTGGGCTTTATAAAAATATATAATTGTATGCAATTATTTTCAAAACAAAGCTCAGAATTTAACATTTTCTTAAATTTTCATTTTTGTCCAATTCGTAGGTAGTAGGCTGTGGCTAAAATTTATTAAAAACAAAATCCATGTAAGTAATAATTATTCTAATTTATAACACCTTCAAATTTAATTCAAAAGATCTTATTTAAATCTCAGTTATTAGTTATTTATTGCAGCATTTTAATGGGGGTGCCTTAAAAGCGATACTTTTCAATTCCACCCTGTATCTCAAAAACCAAAAGGGCTATAAAAATTCTGCTGGCGCCATCTTTAGTTTCACAAAAAAGTAGCAGACTGTCGCGAAAACCGCAACCCTCTATCTTTAAAAATAAGGGAGATACCCCGCAAAAGTGCCAAAAATGGAATACCCTGTACAAACAAAGCATTTAAACTCGACATGTATTATCAACTCTCTGTTCAACAAACAAACAACTTAACAAATAGACCCTAAAGAATCCTCATACAAGAGAAAGAAACTTACCTCCCCAAAAAGGCCAAACATTCTGCCTTCCTCAGCTTAAACCTTTCGCAAGCTGTGGCATCATCAAGGCACCTGTCCATGCAATAAATAACCTTACGGAAATCTTTAGCCGTGTAGGCCTTGTTAGCATCCGCCTCATATCGCTTCAATTTTTCAATGGTTCTGAATTCGTTGGCAACGCATCCAGCTTGCAGTTGGTCAGCCTGTTTAGCGGCATTTTCCGCAGTGACTATGTCTCCCAAGGCAATGGAAGATTTAACAATTCGAGTGTAACTAGAAAAAATTTAAAAAAAAATTATATCTGGATAAAGACTCAAATAAATTATTCAAAAAGCAAAAATAAAGACTTTTTATTGGCTTAAATAAAGGTTTTTAAGCATATCACCTTTTGCAAATATTTTACAATTTCCAACCAAGTAACAACAGTTTTACAATCCCTTTTATTCCAATCGCCAACATGAAAGGGGACAAAACGTATTACTTTTATATTTGGTAAGGTGCCAAAATGCAGCATAAAAAGAATATAACAAACGCTTCCAAGCCAGATTCACCTTTGACATTATAGCGACACTTTACTGCAATCTTACCCTTTGACGAATCCAGAATCTAACTGCACACTTTTTCGCGCGTCATCGAGTGCGTCATGATATCGGTTCATCATCATGTAACAAGCAGATCGGTTTCCATAATATGCAGCAACTTCTGGGCACAAGTTGATGGCCTCAGTGTACAGAGGAAGGGCGGAGCGGTACTGTTTAATCTTGAACAACTGGTTGCCATTTTCCTTCTTTAGTTCTGCCATTCTGATATAAATAAAAACGGTATAATATTAAGTAATTAATTGAAGTAATTGAACTGGAAAAGAAGTGTCCTGGACAAAATTTATCACATCCCAACTGAGTTATGCATTCTAATAACATGTTCAGGCTTGGTTTGACTTTGACTTGAACACCTCAAATAATGAACTGCCGCCTGTGTCGGCTCTTGCGAAAATAATGGCCACACAAATTAAGATGTTTGTTACTCATTCACATATTTTAGCCATCTTCTTAAGGATAAAATCTTCAGTTTTTTTTATACCTTCTTTCCTAGAAGATACTTCAACCTTCTTTCGTTGAGAAGATAGGATAAAAATGTGGAAGTCAGATATCCAATGCCTACTTGATCTCAATAATAAGTGAATGGCTTACACTCACCATTTCTTGAAACCTTTCAATTTCTGACAATAAACAACATCACATAATGCATAAAAAACAATATTTTTAGTTATTTACGTTATATGTCCCGTAAATTATTTTACACACTTTATTAGGTTAGTTCTGGTAAGAATCAGGTTAACTTAGGGTGCTTTTGGTTACTTTAGGTTAATACCTATTTCATTAATTAAGACATTTACTTTAAGTGCAAATGGGCAGATGTTTTAATATAATCCAAACGTTTTAAATTAATTGGTCGCCTTTTTTTAATACAGCCAATCTTTTGCATGAATAAGAATGTAAAGAGCAGAAAATAAGCAAAGGCGCTACAAAACAAGGTAAACTCAAGGCACAACATTTGGAGATTAATTATTAAAGCCACTGCACTTTAAGAATTTAATTGGAAAATCCTCACTTGTAAAAAACTTTGGGGTTATTGACTCAGTTCCTATGATTATGTATTTGGTTTCTATCTGAGGATTGAGCTTTAGAAATGCTCAGTTTTAAGAAATCTTACTAACACCTTCAAAAGTGAATTACTTATTTACTTAAATGTCATAATTTGTGTGTCCATTTTCTTTACAAAAGCTGCGTCTGTCTATTTTCACATTTTTCAACTATTTGAGGAAGTTCGTGATGTACATGCAGACTGTGAGGTAAAAGAAAAACCCCTAGTCAGGTTCCTCATTAAGTTCCCAAAAATGTACCTACAATGTTATGAACAACAGAAATGTAGGTCACTTTTTTAGCATGAAGGCATGTTCCTTTTCTTTCCTGTACCCATTATGTGGTTGCACATAAACCAAACACACATCCTATTAGTTCATGTGAGTAGTCCTACTTAGCAATTAAAACAAAATAATATGAAAAAATCAAATTGTTTTCCTTAGTGACTTCCCTACAGTGGAGGCACTTGAGTGAGTCATAATAAAGAAGTTGTGACATTTAAAGCTGCTTGTTTTTAAACCCTTGTTGTTTTATAACGGGAATGGTTTTTTTCTCAATTAACTAAGGGACACAACCCCAATACCCACCCCCTCATATCCTAACTTACTCTTCAGTAGTTTTTGGAATGATGTCTTCATTCTCATCAGAGTCCATAATTACATCGTCGTCTTCCATACTTCTTCCAGTGGATAGTCTTTTTCAAAATGTATGATCCAGTCCAGAGGGTGGACAACAATCTTGTTGGATGATTGTAGAGGTACAGACAATGGCGGTAGCCAGAATATATTACCTATATATTGTAAACGAAATATAAACGTACACTGCTATCAACTACCAAAAGAAATGCAGCTAGTTCATTCAGCACCTGGTACCACACATTGGTATAATACCACACTCCGCCACAGAAACAGCAATGTGAAAAATTTGGAGAAATTCTGTGAAATACTAATATCGGAGCTGAATTCTGCTGAAATCAGTGATTGATGATTGAGGTGGGAGGTGCAAAATGAATTGACAAATGACAGGAATGACAAGCTGGAGGGAGCGTTGTTGCCAAATTTAGATGTCTTTAATTGACCTCACTGCTTGTTGTTCAACCTTTTGAGAATTTTTGCTGCAACTTTCATTCAGGTTAATTAAAAAACCACAACAATTAGCTTTTAATTTATGCTCAATCGATTAAAAAAAATATCAACACGAAATACGTACAAGAATCAAAAATACATTCTGAAAATTGAAGAAAAAAATGCTCGTATGGCCTGGCATCAAAGGATATGGATAACAGCCGCAACGCGTTTTTGGAAAGGCGCTCTTAACTAGGCTGATGATTTTCTTTTCCTTTTTTTTTATTGGGAAAACAAGAGATGGAAATACTGAGACCGCTCGAAAACAGCCTCTCGAAAACGCTAGTATATTCATCAAAATGAAAAAAGACAAAAAGCAATAATCACTGCAAGAGGAACAAGAAGCTAATTTTTCAATCTGTCAATGTTGTCATTTGACTTTATGTTTTGAGGATATCCGATATGAGGTTTGAGGTTAGGGTGTTATTTTGGAAGTTACAATTTTTTATTAATTTTGTTACTATATCATTATTTCACCCTTATTAACAAATATCAGCATCCAACCTTATGCCCCTACACACACCCTTAATAAGCTAGAGTTTAGTCCAGCGATCTTGCTACTCTAACAGAATTTTCTTTAACAAGTCCCATCCTTCCACAGAATGGCACTAATTTTAAGAAAAGGTGAGCATCTTATCTAGATAAATAGTTAATCTTAACTGCTAGTAATGTCTTTAGCTATCTGCGATTGTCCTTATACGCCACTGATCCAGGCCAAAAGATTTAGGGGAAAAATTAACATCCAAAGGCCAAAGCCCCCGCACTTTGAAAAGGCCAAATTCCTTGCATTGGCTAAACCCTGGTTCGAAAATAAACCTAGTAAAGAGACATCGCCGCCCTTAATAGTATGTACAAAAAATGAAATTCCACCTCACAAATTAAATGTGGAGAGGAATATCTATCAAGAGTTAATAGCTGAACAAGTAAGAAAGAGGCTTGAAAGTTCCAAGTTGGTGGCAATCTGCCATTACAATCCAATGTTGGGAGAGCAGAGATTTGAGGCTTTTGTAGCTTTTTACAAGGCCCAGATGCATATTGAACAGTTTGGCAAGCAAACCATGCAGCTGGCAGTGAAAGACAGTATTTATGAGACTATAATGAAGTTGTTTGTGTCACACAACATACTAATATTTAGCCCTGAGCCTGAGCTTAAAACAATGTTGAAGATTTTGAAAAAATTTCCACAATTAGTATTGTTAGGTAACAAAGCATTTTGTGTGTAAGTAAATCTCTATAGGTTTTTTTTTTTAGCTGGCATATATGAAAAGCAGTTCTTGAGCAAAGACGAATTGCTACACTATAGCAAGATCCCAAGCTTGCAAATAGCACAAGCCCAGTTAGTCCACTGCTTGAACAGCATTGGGGGACAACTGGTTGGGCATCTCAATTCTCACCAAAGCACTTTAGTGTCACATTTGGAGCAGAGGGCTGAACAATTACAGGAGAAAGACAGATGATGATGATGTGATTGATTTGAAAAAGTATGTAAATAAATTGTGAGCTTAAGAACTGTAATATTCTAAATAGTTTATTATTAGTGAAACAAATATCAGTTTAATCTACCAAATATGTATTTCTGGTGCTGGTAAGTATTAGGTATTATGGAATATCCAGATTTTTTGAAATTTACAATGAAGAGGGCATCAAATTAAGTACCTAGTTTAAAGCAAAAAAATTGCTATGGTACAAATGACTTATAAATGCTGACTTTATCAATTGAATTTAAAATTCCCAAACACCCCACCACAAAATATACGGTGTGTTGATCATCTTCTTGTGCAGGGTGTCTCAAATTCCACTCAGAACATGAAACCTAGAAGCACGTTACATGTCTAACGTTTGCCAACATTTCCAGGTTAGAGATCGAATTAAAACAATCCCCGCAGGATTCTGGAACCATTTTTCAATTAGAAAATAACTTCTTTCATTGTAGACTTTTATAATCACCCCCAGGATCTTTTTAAGGTTTAATTTCAATAAAACTGATTATGGGTGATACTCAAAAGTACCTTTTTTGCCTTCTTTTTCACACCCATTTGGCAAAAACGTTTCCTTATCTCACGTTAATAAAAAAGATTTTTTGACTGAAAGAGTGCTTCAGTATTCAACTACTAATATATTCACGAAATTGTCCAAAAATCTGTTAGGGATTTTACATCATCACTACTTTCTATCCAACAACGTATTCAAACGCATCGGCTTTTATATTATACAAATACTTTTTGGTGCAAAAGCACGTCTTAGAATTACACCCAAGAGTAACGCGGTGCTCCGTTACGGCCGGCTCTAGATAATTCCTTCGATGAAAACGCTCGGATCGGACGACTACTGGAAATCCTATAAAAATCAGGATTACTGAACTAACACTCATTCGCACCCACACTCTTTAACCTAAACCTACTATCATCGCCTCCAGTGTAAAAGAAAATCCTCTCGCGAATTGTTAAGAAGATAATTTCAATCGCGGACAAGGTGGATCGCTTTCTGTTCAAACCGCATCACACTATACTTATATTGTTTATTACCGAATACTTACCGAATTATATTACTTGTTTTGGGTATAATCATGAAAAAAGTTAACTGTTGTTTGTGAAACTAATACCACCATAAATTTCTCCGCGATGAACCAAACAAAATTATCAACCATGTCAGCAAAAAAAAACAAAATTAAACGAAAATATAAAAAAATAGATGCTTCAATCATACAACTTTCATACAGAGCCTACTTGAATAGAATATCTGCAAAAAAATTGATTCAAATTAGTCACGTCCTGGGTCGAATTATCGTCTTCGAAAGTTTCGATCTCTGCGATCGCGAATCGGAGGTCGAGCCGACGAACGAAGTTCTTCCATGCGACGTTTGTTCTCCTCGAGGCGAGCTTGGCGCAGTTGCTGTTTACGAGATATCTAAATGAGAAATGTAATTAAACAAGATGTTAACTCAAAACCAGGTTCTATATATCGATATACGACCCCCCAGAATTTCTAGATTTTTAATATACAAGTAGGTACTAGGGGATCTTCGCTGAAGAAATCGCGGGGTGATTTATATTGAAAGCAAAAAGAGAATGAAAATAAAATTACCATGAATTTAAGATATTTTTCAAATAATATTTTTTCTTTTAATCTAGTCTATACACATTTTGCTACGCATAAAAAAATAAAAAAACACTAAAGTTTGATGGGTCGTATATCGATATGCACCGCCATAATCATAATATATAAAGCCGAGTTTCTGAAATGTCAATGTGTCCTATATCACATCGAACAAGACACAGGGCAGTTCTTTTCATGTTTTGATCATTATGCATTTGCATATTACTGTCGCATTTTCTGATATGTACCATCATTGCCTATATACATCTACTCAGACATTCCAAATGGCTTAATATCTTCGAAGCTTCTATTTAGCTAAAACTACATTAGATGTCAGTTGTGTCATTTTGTGGCCAGGTGATTTCCAACCAATCAGCTTTGTTGAAAATCAGCGGGTCTGTCATTTTTATGTCAACTAGACCGCTGTGAAACGAAAATGACTTTGCAGATATTTTTTTAGAACTGGAGAAATTTTATTGCAGCACCATATACATACTGGACATTGCCTATGTTTTACATTGCTCGCCTTGGACTGCAAAAGGAGGGGATGGAAATATAATACATTGCAATTTCTGCACATGACCACAGTATAAAGAATAATACATTATATCAGCAACGTCAGTCTGCTGCACTACCAAACCGGTTTTGGCAATGCTTTGGCAGTGCATTGCATGTGTTTGTCCCTTCGTAACTACTCAAGAAAATTGCCGGACGCGGCACGCTTTAGTTTTGGTAATATCAAAAGTGCCGACACGAACTGACGATACTGATATAATGTATTATTCTTTATACTGTGACATGACCCAGTAAACAAACTTGATCCCTGGGACGTCTCATTTTCGTTCCTCACATCTCAGATGGTCATCGGATATCAGATGTGGGACCAATATTAATATATCCTATAAAGGACGTCCTGATAATTAATTACTATTACGTCCTGGTAATAATTTTGACAAATCCAGGACCGAAATGGGAATGTGTTGAAGAAGTCCTTAGGATAGCACAAAATTGACAAAATACACCAATTTGTTTTATCACCAATCTTTGTGGGGTGGATGACGTTTTCATTTTCTTTAGGATGTTTTTGGACTTAATTCGGACGATGACATTTAACGAATGGTCAATAGGATAATATGAAAGTGATCGACCCAAGTTTGTTTGTGCATGTGACAACCTCCGTAGCTCCAAGCTAGGAACTTGGACCCGCATGCGAGAGGTCCTGAGTTCATATCCCAGATAAAAACAATTTTCTTTTATTTTATTTTCATATGTCCCAACAACAACCCGAACAGTTCCAAAAGTACGTTCTAGATTCATCCTAGGGACGTTATGGGATCATACGGGATATCGCAGGGACTTCAATAATTCACGTATTGATGTACTGGGTACGTCTTGGGGACCAATTTGTGTTTATTGAGGATTGAGCGCCCTTTTGAAAGTGGCACAGCTAGACCCACGACCCACGTACTTCTGTGCGTTTCGTTTGAGACCAAAGCACTTGATTCGTGACATCCACTGTTTCCCATACCACCGTTCAGTAATACCTTTTACTAATTACTCTGGTTACTCGACGCAAATGCGTGTCACGGAAAAATTATTGATACGGAAATATATGACTCTAACCAAGTACGTTTTGAGATTCAGCAACAATATACGCACATGCGCATAGCGCATAAAGTCCTTACCCTCACTTTTTGGCATCAAGTTCAGCAAGGAATGACCACGTCTGTACGTTATAGACGTTCTTGGCACCATCTAACTGCCTGTTAGTCAATAAGTGAAGCTAAGTAAACATAATTTGAGGTTGTCGAGGCTGCCTTGCAGCTATTTTTGACAGAATCAGTATGTGAATTTGTTTTCTTTCGACATTGCAGGACAATATTTTGTCTTTCTGTTAACATAGTTTTATGTGTATTGTGTTATACAGCACATAGTTTTGTTAAATACATTATGTCATACAACTATTATTTAAAAATGTTTTGACATGCAGTCAGGTATTGAACCTTGCGTTCACTCTTTCAACGCAATTATCAAGCACATCCTTAATTCTCAATTTTACGTAAACTGTATTGTTACGGAGAGCGGTCGCTCGGAGGCGGAGCCACATTGGAGTTGGGACCTTCGCGACCTATCCGGGCGCTGCGGCATGGGTGACACGAGTGATTTATCGCTCTGTTTATTTAGAACGCAGTTATTTAAGACCTTTTTTTATGTGAGTCTTATCAAGAATGTTCTAGGCTTTTCTGTATTTTTAGGATTTTGTATAATAGGCGAATAGCGCCGCCGTTAGAGTAGTCTTATTTTAATTGAGCTATAGGTAAGCTAAACTACCAAACGATAATAGAAGGCTATAAAGTGTTAAGTAGTGACCTATTTAGTAGTTGAATTGTACTTGTGTGTATTTGTGGGATAAATAAATAGTGTTTTCGTGTTAAATCGATACACTGCAATTATTGAACCTTGAGTTCGCAACAGTATTTACTCTGAGTTAGAAACAAAATATACGTCTGAATTTAAAGACTGAATTTTTACCGTTTTCATAGGCAAACAAGTCACTCATTTTTTCGTTAGAGCCACACATACAAGGCAAGTTTGAACCCCACCGAAGTTTAAACTCCACATTTGACGTATATATTGCTTTGTTGATATGTCTAAATCTTTCGTTTGTCTTCAAACTAAAGCTTAAACTGCACTAGTAAAAATCGCTCTAATTTTAATCGACTTAACCGAACAAGTACCAATCTCCTATTTTTAGCCATATAGGAACTAAATTTGTATTACACGTACTAGGTATAAGATACGTATGATGAAGGAAAGAACGATAATAATATTATGCGATAATATATATTCCATGTATTCCAAGTTTTGGTTGTAACAAAACCAAAGGAAAAACAACTAAACTCACCAAAACAAAGGAAAAACAGAACTGAACTAACCAAAGGCAAAGCAAAACTGAACTAACATAACCAACAGAGCCCACACTTATATGCAGCAATCAACTTGCTCCGTAATGGCCCTAAAGAGCTGCTGAGACAAAAAGCAGACGCGGGCCTAAAAGACAACTACAACTGAAATGATCAAACTAAAGGAAAAGCATAACTGAACTAACCAAAAGGAAAGTAAAACTGAACTAACCTAACACACTTAATGTGTAGCAAGCAAAGGCTCTGTAGAACAAGGAGCAGAGGCGGCCCTAACGAGCCGCCATAAAGGACATGTAAGACTGGAGAAACCAAATAAAAGGAAAACATAACTAAACTAATCTAAACAAAGGAAGAACAGAACTGAACTAACCGGAACTAACCTGAACTAACCAGAGGCAAAGCAAAACTGAACTAACCTAACCAACAGAGCCCACACTTGTGTAGCAAGCGACAAGCTCTGTAGCGGGCCTAAAGGGCCGTTCCAACAAGAAGCTAATGGGCCATCATAAAAGACAAGTAAGACTGGACTAACCAAATAATAAAAAACATAACTAAACTAACCTAACCGAAGAAACAACAAAACTGAACTAAACTGAAGTAATCAAAAGCAAAGTAAAACTGAATTAACCTAACTAACAGGTCGAAAGGCCTCCGTAAAGGACAGGTTTAACTGAACTAACTAAACCAAAGGAAAAACATAATTGAACTAATCTGAACCAACTTAACCAAAAGCAAAGTAAAACTGAACTAGAGTTTTAGTTTGCCTTTGGGCCGCCCCGCCTGAACTTAGGGACCATTGGGGGATCCGATGCATACTTACTAACTGCTTCCGAAAAGGCCTAGTTCTGAACATTGAGAGAGGAACTGGCAACCTAGCTGGTCTAATAGGTGACAGCCGCAAGACTAGTGTGAAAACCTCAAAACCAAGCTCCCAATATTAGTAATTTATTGATGCCAAAAAAAGTACAATTTTCTTTAATTATTAAAACAAAAACACATATTTACCACCACTTAATATGATAGAGGTAAGGTTGGTCTATTGCATGCGGTAATTAAAGAAAAACCAGCTAATTCGAACGTAATCAATGTTATTTTGAATGTAATCGAAGTTGCTAAAATAAGTAAAATTTTCTTAAATTATTTTAAAAAAATGCATTTATCCGCAATTAATATGAAAGAGATAAGCTTAATCTATCACCTGCAGTAATTTTTTTCAAAGAAAACCAGTTTTTTTGAACGGACATAAAGTTTACCTTTCCCGCTTTATGCTCTTAAAGGGCCTAAAAAATTGAATTTTATTAACATAAATTGAAATATTCTGTGGGTCTAGGGTTACGAAAGTCGTGATATGCATTTAAAAACCTAACATCTCGATAAGGGAATTTTTTATAAACAAACGGAATCTTAGCCCGAATTTCTGAACGCACCCTCTTAATGCATCTGTCACTGTCAATATATGTAAAATCAACTGACCTGCGTGTTTCGGCGAAAATTTGTCATCCAATCCCTCAGCAAAAAACTCTTCATCTTCCACCAAAGTCTCCCTGTAGCCGCCCTAGGACACTACGGTACTGTGCATTGGACTTTTCCACACAGTTTCCAACTAGTTTCCACTTTTAGAACTACGATTTTCGTGGAAAAATCTCGAAAAAATCAACAAGCGTTCCGACCGCGATTCGGCAAAAATTCAAGGCGTTAAAACAACTGCCTATCAAGCAACACTCATGCGCTCGATCTTTCGAAATTCCATAGCCGCCTGCAGTTTTTTGCTTTGTGTAGCGTTGGCGAAGGGACTAACGTGAATCTAGCGTCCCCGGCGCCAGCGCTCCCCAGCGTCGGCCCCATAAAAATACCTGCATTGTTGCCAAGTTGTTAACTTTTATTAGTATAAGTGGCCTATGGTCAAATTTAAAAAATATGTATATTGTGACTCGTCTAAGGTTCGAGGGTTCATCCAGCACATATACGTACTATTTAAAATAGCATATTACGGGCAAGTTCCCCCACCCTCGAAAATATATAATTCCCTATTTAAGCAAAACCCGGCTTTGTGACACATCCAAATTAAGACTGTTGATAGAACATAAGGTTCTAAATAGAATTCTGAGGTCCAGTTTGCTCAAAATTATAGACGAAGGCTCAATCCACCCCCGCCCTCGAAAACATATGATTCCCTTTTTAAGCAAAACCCGGCTTTGTGACACATCCAAATTAAGAGCGTTGGTAGATAATAGGGTTCTAAATAAAATTCTGAGGTCCAGTTTGCTCAAAAATATAGACGAAGGCTGAATCCACCCCCACCCTCGAAAACATATAAATCCCTATTTAAGCAAAACCCGACTTTGTGACACATCCAAATTAAGAGCGTTGGTAGATAATAGGGTTCTAAATAGAATTCTGAGGTCCAGTTTGCTCAAAAATATAGACGAAGGCTCAATCCACCCCCACCCTCCGAAATATATAATTCCCTATTTAAGCAAAACCCGGCTTTGTGACACATCCAAATTAAGACTGTTGATAGAACATAAGGTTCTAAATAGAATTCTGAGGTCCAGTTTGCTCAAAATTATAGACGAAGGCTCAATCCACCCCCGCCCTCGAAAACATATGATTCCCTTTTTAAGCAAAACCCGGCTTTGTGACACATCCAAATTAAGAGCGTTGGTAGATAATAGGGTTCTAAATAAAATTCTGAGGTCCAGTTTGCTCAAAAATATAGACGAAGGCTGAATCCACCCCCACCCTCGAAAACATATAAATCCCTATTTAAGCAAAACCCGACTTTGTGACACATCCAAATTAAGAGCGTTGGTAGATAATAGGGTTCTAAATAGAATTCTGAGGTCCAGTTTGCTCAAAAATATAGACGAAGGCTCAATCCACCCCCACCCTCCGAAATATATAATTCCCTATTTAAGCAAAACCCGGCTTTGTGACACATCCAAATTAAGACTGTTGATAGAACATAAGGTTCTAAATAGAATTCTGAGGTCCAGTTTGCTCAAAATTATAGACGAAGGCTCAATCCACCCCCGCCCTCGAAAACATATGATTCCCTTTTTAAGCAAAACCCGGCTTTGTGACACATCCAAATTAAGAGCGTTGGTAGATAATAGGGTTCTAAATAAAATTCTGAGGTCCAGTTTGCTCAAAAATATAGACGAAGGCTGAATCCACCCCCACCCTCGAAAACATATAAATCCCTATTTAAGCAAAACCCGACTTTGTGACACATCCAAATTAAGAGCGTTGGTAGATAATAGGGTTCTAAATAGAATTCTGAGGTCCAGTTTGCTCAAAAATATAGACGAAGGCTCAATCCACCCCCACCCTCCGAAATATATAATTCCCTATTTAAGCAAAACCCGGCTTTGTGACACATCCAAATTAAGAGCATTTGTAGATAATAGGGTTCTAAATAGAATTCTGAGGTCCAGTTTGCTCAAAAATATAGACGAAGGCTCAATCCACCCCCACCCTCCGAAATATATAATTCCCTATTTAAGCAAAACCCGGCTTTGTGACACATCCAAATTAAGAGCATTTGTAGATAATAGGGTTCTAAATAGAATTCTGAGGTCCAGTTTGCTCAAAAATATAGACGAAGGCTCAATCCACCCCCACCCTCCGAAATATATAATTCCCTATTTAAGCAAAACCCGGCTTTGTGACACATCCAAATTAAGAGCGTTGGTAGATAATAGGGTAGTAAATAGAATTCTGAGGTCCAGTTTGCTCAAAAATATAGACGAAGGCTCAATCCACCCCCGCCCTCGAAAACATATGATTCCCATTTTAAGCAAAACCCGGCTTTGTGACACATCCAAATTAAGACTGTTGGTCGAACATAAGGTTCTAAATAGAATTTTGAGGTCCAGTTTGCTCAAAATTATAGACGAAGGCTCAATCCACCCCCACCCTCCGAAATATATAATTCCCTATTTAAGCAAAACCCGGCTTTGTGACACATCCAAATTAAGAGCATTTGTAGATAATAGGGTTCTAAATAGAATTCTGAGGTCCAGTTTGCTCAAAAATATAGACGAAGGCTCAATCCACCCCCACCCTCCGAAATATATAATTCCCTATTTAAGCAAAACCCGGCTTTGTGACACATCCAAATTAAGAGCGTTGGTAGATAATAGGGTAGTAAATAGAATTCTGAGGTCCAGTTTGCTCAAAAATATAGACGAAGGCTCAATCCACCCCCGCCCTCGAAAACATATGATTCCCATTTTAAGCAAAACCCGGCTTTGTGACACATCCAAATTAAGACTGTTGGTCGAACATAAGGTTCTAAATAGAATTTTGAGGTCCAGTTTGCTCAAAATTATAGACGAAGGCTCAATCCACCCCCACCCTCCGAAATATATAATTCCCTATTTAAGCAAAACCCGGCTTTGTGACACATCCAAATTAAGACTGTTGGTCGAACATAAGGTTCTAAATAGAATTCTGAGGTCCAGTTTGCTCAAAAATATAGACGAAGGCTCAATCCACCCCCACCCTCCGAAATATATAATTCCCTATTTAAGCAAAACCCGGCTTTGTGACACATCCAAATTAAGACTGTTGGTCGAACATAAGGTTCTAAATAGAATTTTGAGGTCCAGTTTGCTCAAAATTATAGACGAAGGCTCAATCCACCCCCACCCTCCGAAAAATATAATTCCCTATTTAAGCAAAACCCGGCTTTGTGACACATCCAAATTAAGACTGTTGGTCGAACATAAGGTTCTAAATAGAATTTTGAGGTCCAGTTTGCTCAAAAGTATAGACGAAGGCTCAATCCACCCCCACCCTCCGAAATATATAATTCCCTATTTAAGCAAAACCCGGCTCTGTGACACATCCAAATTAAGACTGTTGATAGAACATAAGGTTCTAAATAGAATTCTGAGGTCCAGTTTGCTCAAAATTATAGACGAAGGCTTAATCCACCCCCACCCTCCGAAATATATTTTTCCCTATTTAAGCAAAACCCGGCTTTGTGACACATCCAAATTAAGAGCGTTGGTAGATAATAGGGTTCTAAATAGAATTCTGAGGTCCAGTTTGCTCAAAAATATAGACGAAGGCTCAATCCACCCCCACCCTCGAAAACATATAATTCCCTATTTAAGCAAAACCCGGCTTTGTGACACATCCAAATTAAGAGCGTTGGTAGATAATAGGGTTCTAAATAGAATTCTGAGGTGCAGTTTGCTCAAAAATATAGACGAAGGCTCAATCCACCCCCACCCTCGAAAACATATAATTCCCTATTTAAGCAAAACCCGGCTTTGTGACACATCCAAATTAAGAGCGTTGGTAGATAATAGGGTTCTAAATAGAATTCTGAGGTGCAGTTTGCTCAAAAATATAGACGAAGGCTGAATCCACCCCCACCCTCGAAAACATATAATTTCCTATTTAAGCAAAACCCGGCTTTGTGACGCATCCAAATTAAAACTGTTGGTAGAACATAAGGTTCTAAATAGAATTCTGAGGTCCAGTTTGCTCAAAATTATAGACGAAGGCTCAATCCACCCCCACCCTCGAAAACATATAATTCCCTATTTAAGCAAAACCCGGCTTTGTGACACATCCAAATTAAGAGCATGGGTAGATAATAGGGTTCTAAATAGAATTCTGAGATCCAGTTTGCTCAAAAGTATAGACGAAGGCTGAATCCACCCCCACCCTCGAAAACATATAATTCCCTATTTAAGCAAAACCCGGCTTTGTGACGCATCCAAATTAAGAGCGTTGGTAGATAATACGGTTTTAAATAGAATTCTGAGGTCCAGTTTGCTCAAGAATATAGAGGAAGGCTCAATCCACCCCCGCCCTCGAAAACATATGATTCCCTTTTTAAGCAAAACCCGGCTTTGTGACACATCCAAATTAAGAGCGTTGGTAGATAATAGGGTTCTAAATAAAATTCTGAGGTCCAGTTTGCTCAAAAATATAGACGAAGGCTGAATCCACCCCCACCCTCGAAAACATATAAATCCCTATTTAAGCAAAACCCGGCTTTGTGACACATCCAAATTAAGAGCATTGGTAGATAATAGGGTTCTAAATAGAATTCTGAGATCCAGTTTGCTCAAAAGTATAGACGAAGGCTGAATCCACCCCCACCCTCGAAAACATATAATTCCCTATTTAAGCAAAACCCGGCTTTGTGACGCATCCAAATTAAGAGCGTTGGTAGATAATACGGTTTTAAATAGAATTCTGAGGTCCAGTTTGCTCAAGAATATAGAGGAAGGCTCAATCCACCCCCACCCTCCGAAATATATAATTCCCTATTTAAGCAAAACCCGGCTTTGTGACACATCCAAATTAAGGGCATTGGTAGATAATAGGGTAATAAATAGAATTCTGAGGTCCAGTTTGCTCAAAAATATAGACGAGGGCTGAATCCACCCCCACCCTCGAAAACCTATAATTCCCTATTTAAGCAAAACCCGGCTTTGTGGCACATCCAAATTAAGGGTGTTGATAGAACATCGCGTTCTAAATAGAATTCTTTATTCAAAAACTAAATTTAGTTTTTCGATAAACCACTGACGTCCATCTTTCTTTTCGAATAATATATGTTGACGTGCTGTTAAGCGCGCCACTGACGAAAATAAAAATAATTTTTTATTGCAAAATGTGCGCTTTCCATATCAGTCAAAACGTGCAAAATTTTAATAAAATATACCTTACGCTTTCGGAATAATCAATACCTACATATGCATTTTGAGATTCTAACTTAAACATCCTGTAACTTTTTAACGAAGCTTGATAGGTAACACAATTGTATGACAGACCCCCTTAAAATCGACCAAAGAATATGAGATTTAATTTTCAACCACCCATTATCAGTCGCCCGTATACTTATTTTGTCAAGTCCGAACCTGCAATTCAGTCACCACTTTTGGAAAATTCTCTTGGTGAGAAATAATTTTCAGATAATACTGTCGATCCAAAGAATAATAATAATCCGTCAACTTGTCCGCGAATTACGACGCGAATTTCACACATTTTACGTTTCGCTCTGTATAAAAATTCAGAGTGCTTTATTAAAAAATCTGGCGAAAAGGTCTCGAGATATGGATGTTGACTCCTTACCTGAAAACCATAAAGAAAAAAAAGTTTATTGCGAAATGGCAGAACATCAAAATTTTGCAATTTTTGTACCACTTTGTTTCACACCCTATATTATAAAGATAAAGTCGTTTTTTTTTTCAAAAAATTACCCGCTTCTTTAATCTAGAGGAAATGAGGTTTTTTGACCATGCAAAATGTAGTTATAACAATTTATTACTTAAAAAGTTACAGCTGATTGAAAATGACACGAAAAATTGCTTGTGCCTAACTTTAAGTTGAGGTGTTGAGCAGTTTATTTCTAAACTCAATAGACGAAATATAGCACCAAAGAAAATAAGAATGAAAAAAAGCTGTTAGGAATAATCACTTATTCACCACTGCACTGACTAGACTCTTGTCTGTTGTGTCTTACGCAAAGTGGACTAACTAATGCGTCGCGCCGTACATTTGTTCTTTCTTCTTTCTCAGTCGCGATATGCCTGGTAGGTTTCGTATCCTGTAACTTGTATATTTGACATCCATTTCTGCAAAGCGGCAATCAACAAATTTTGCAAAGCAAGGCAGCGGCCGCCTGACGGCCTAACTTCGACCACGAAAATCGTGAGAGGTTTACCTCAGGGCAGCGACTTGGCTTGAAGAGCGCATAGCGACGATCGTCGGTTTTGGGTTTTGGCTTTGGCGCTTTGGCACGAACCGTATTGTTGTAATAGGAGATAGGAGTAGGTGGTGGCTGACGGCATTTGTCTTAGTGGATGGTGAAATTCTTAATTCGATGATATTCCCTCTTTTTCTTACTCTCTATACTTGCATTCGATTGTAAATTAGCTTGTTTCTTTGGAATTCCTTGTATTTACTTCGTTTTTGACTTTCATTACTCTTTTTACTTGATTTTGTTTGAGTTAATTTTTTTTTGGATGGTTCTTTAATTTTACAAAGTAAGTTTTTAAATTGACATATTTTAGTTTGATTATCATATCGCTTTGATAACTATTTAAGAAATTTCAGTGTTAGGTAAATAAAATTACTATTTTGTGGCCAAGTAAACATGGATCGCAAACTGTCCAACATTGCATGTAAGATCAAGTTGGTTTTAGGAGATATTAATTATGACCAATTGTTAAGTATTTCTTATAACCATACATTTTATAATGAGTTAGTGAAAGATATTGTAGATCCAAAAGTTAGATTGAAAAAAAAGAAATGGATTTTCTGCGTGATCAAAAGGAATACTGGAAACATAAAGAGTTACTTTAATTCAGAACAATCTGAAAACACGGTGTTTAGTAATCTTTCTGCTATGGAGAAGGATCGGGCTCTTTTAAAACACCTTAGGGAAAAATACGGGCATTGTTTATCTCGTAATAATTCAGAAAATGAAGTACAATTATTAGAAGAAAATGAGCCGATTCACAGGTTTGTTTCTCTAGCGAACATTGAAAATGCAAATTCGGAACTTTGTCAAAATCACGAACCCAAAAGTGAGAATTCAAATAAAACTTCTCCCTTTGTAAGTGACAGTATCAATTTAAAGAACCCCAACATCAATTTTGTTTCCAACATTGATATGAATGACACGGTACAAACTTGTGTGAAGTTAACTGATGAATATTGTACTGATGATCAGAACTTTACACCGTTGAACTTTACACGTATGAACTTTACTCCTCTAGAACTTAATGATATCAGAACATTTTCAATGTCGATGGAAAATATAGATGTGACTACTAAATCAGAATTTGATTTAAATTACACTGGGAGTAAAACTCCCAGTAAAGAGACATATATTGCATCGAACAGTGACCTAGATGAACATAACTTAAATTCTCAATTGACCGATGAATCCTCTGTAGAACTAATAAATAATGAAAATGAAAGCAACTTAACAGACAGTTCAGACACGAGCCAAATCGTAGCGAGCAGAACACTTTCTTTGAGTAACAACAGGAACAAGGGTATAGTTCTCCCGCTAGGAAGTCGTAATAACCACCCAGCTTCCCATATTGATATAGAACGAACAAACTACACACAATGTCGCATTTTGGAAGGCACATTTTTTATCACCAAAAAGCAATGGATGCGTATTTCTAAAAACGGAAAATTGATATCTAGCGAATATCCTAATTTGATAAGAAGTTTAATTAATGCTTACGTAAACAATAGTTGCAATCTTGCATTTTACAGGGTGAAATATAGAAATAATACAAGCATCACGGTTCTTGCTTATTGTAGAAATAATAAGCGAAAATGCAAAAATTTTAAAATAGTAATCGAAACAAACCATTCCTCCAAAATGACTGTACAAGTATTCAGCACGTCACTGAACTTCTGCCATCCCTATAAGGTAACTGACCAGGTAAAATATGGAGAGAGATTCGTGCTTAGAGCTAAGATGAAACATATGTCTGCATCTGAATATAGGCAAAAATCAATAGCGATGGCCGATAAAGACCAAATAAAAAGAGGAAACTTACAAAACATTAAAATGGAACCAACTCTCAGAAAAATTCGTTCGGAAGCTAGAAATATGTCATCTAGACATAAAGACTACATTCTCGATATTGTTTTATACATGCGGGATCATGGAAACTTTATTCAACAAGTTTCGATTCCTCTAAACATAAAAATATTCAGCTTAGAACAAATAAAAATTTCAAATAAATCTAAAGATAGGATACTTTATTTTGACGCCACTGGAGCAATTATAAGGGAGACCGACAAGAAAAAAATACTTTATTATTGCGGGGTGGTCAGCTTACATGAATCAAGCTTTTGTCCTGTTTTGGAAATGGTGTCATCAGAACATGACACTTCTACAATCACGGACTTTTTGGTACGTTATATCAAATATTGCAAAAAAAATAAATGCTTGCCACATTTTGACATCTTTGTTTCAGATTTTAGCCTGGCTACATTATATGCCGCTTCAAGAGCATTTAATAGTATGGAATTAGTAGACTATATCAATATGTGTTTTGAAGTGGCTCAAAATAAAAGAAAGCTTCCCCGCAATTGTGTTATAATATCCTTATGTTGCGCACATTTTATAAAAAATATTGTCTGTTTGATTAAAGAACAGAAATATTTGGACCAAAATAAGCATGTAATAGATATGACAATATCTTTAGTAGCGGTAGGATTCGGAGTAAAAACATTTGATGAGGCCACTACTTGGTTTACGTTTGCTTGCATTATTTTATCATCAAAATATGAGACGTCTTTACTGGAAGAAGCCATACGGGGTATCCAATCATTTAATGTTGACCGAACTGAAGAGAAGATACTGAATATGACGGCCGCGAACGGCAACAGCTGCCACAAAGAAGACGAATTTTGCAGAAAGAAACTTAGGAAATCTTCTAGTTTTTATGTCTATTTCAAAGAAATATATGAAAAATGTAAACTTCAAGAGCCCTTAATACACACAGGTGTGCCAAATAAGTACTATAACGAAGACTTTTTAAAAACCTTGCTAGAAAGGTATATGGCGTTTTACCCTTTGTGGTCCTCGATCGTAACAGGAAAGCGAGTGAGCAATGCCCTTGTTGAACGATGGTTTGGATTCCTAAAGCATAATTTATTAAAAAACGAAAAAAAAATTAGATCGACTGCATTTATAAAAAAAGTAAGAAAACATGTCATGAAAGTATTTCATGAAATAGAATTTGATATTCCAAAAAACAGATTAGAGCCGATTACAGATTCAAAAAATGAGAAGGAGGAACAATTGGAAGCATTTCCAACCGAAATAGATTGCGTTGAAGAGTGGGATCGAAAACAAAAACCCAAATTCTCATATTTTACTGGAAAGTATTTGAAGCATTTGCAAAAATCATCATGTTACTCAGTTTCTAAACTAAATTCCAATTTAAATAACCCGGTATTATCATTTCTGGAAAACCACTTGGTGAATTCCATAGAGTACTACCACGAACTTCATAATGCAATATATTTCATTGGCTATTATAAATTTTATAAAGGCGATCGTTTTATTACTTCCGAGGAATTTAATCTTTTGGCAGGACAAAATAAAGTTTCAGTTATACCTATGAAAATATTTAACATACTTTCTGCAATTTTCAAAAAGAAGAATAGCATTAATTCAGCAAAAGTTGAAATATGGGAGGCAAAATCATCTTTATATGAATTTCAAAAAGATTTATATTTTGGAAAAACGCTACCTTTCAAAAAAGTTATTTTTATCCCCCTTTTCCACCAAGAAGAGAAATGGATTTTACTTAGAGTGAATCTAGATAATAAAATATTAACTATTCTTGATCCCTACGGGAATTATAATGACCAAAACAACGACATTCTCCTCAATTTCTTAATTTTACTTCAGAAGTATAATGAATCGAAATGTTTGTTCGCTGGGCATAAAAATATCGATGAAATCGGATGGAAGGTCCAAACCTTGACATTTCAAAAAGTCAGTTTACCTTACGACGGCTCGTTATTGATCCTCAATTTTTTAAATCAATTAACAGAATCCAAAGATTCTTATTTATCTGATTATCTAAGAAATATCAATATCGAAGATTTTGGTAAAGAATTACAAACATTACTATTGGAATTTTCATCGCATGTTTTGGATTTTTGCCCTTATTGCAAACAGTTTGAAGACAAAACAATAAAAAATTGGGTAAGGTGCGATATTTGCAATAGGTGGATCCACTTTCAATGCGATGAAAATTTAAAACAAATATCGGGAATCGAATCTTCAAAGTTTGTTTACATTTGTGTTCTATGTACAAGTAATTTTAATGTTAAATCATATTTCATCCAAAATAAACAATCATTTCACGTTTTAGAAAATGGGTTAATAGAAAATTCAGATTATTACGTCAATAATACAATGTTAGGTCAGTACGTCATCGGACGATATAATAACACTTTTTCTTTAACAATTGAGGACTATACTACGTTAAATCCAAATGAATGGCTTTCAAATATGGTTTTTTTCATATGCGCAAAAGTATTAAACAATTATTACCCCAACGATGACATAAAACTTTGGTCAATATTTCAAACTCATCTAATATTTTTTGAACCAACTTCATTAACATCAGAATTTTTTATGGACGCTTTCTTCTGCGACACAACCAAAAAGATAAATATCATTCCGATTTTATATAAAAATCATTTTACTTTGGTAGTCGCCGACTGCATAAATAGTACATTTTGTTTCATAGATCCTTTCGGATCAAGTATTGAAAAATCAAGTAAAATGTTAATATTATTTAAACAGTTTATTTCAAAGACTAGTTCTGCTATAGACTTGCGAAAAATGCATATAAAAAAAATTGAACATCAAATTCAAACGGATTCTCATAATTGCGGTATCTACGTTCTACATTTTATTAAATGTATCCTCTCAAATATGAACATTTCCCAAAGCTTTTCGCCAGACGAAGAGCGGTGTAACTTTAAAAAGTTACTAATAAATGCATCCCAAGATATGAAAACAAAGTGTTTAAAATGTGGACAAAACATAAACAATGTTGATCAGGCAATTCAATGCATTAAATGCAAGCGGTATTTCGATGTAGGCTGCTGTAAAATGGATCTAGGGGAGTGCCCCTTATGTCACGTTTATAAACTTAATTACGTAAACTAAAACTAGAAAGTAAATCGAAAAAGAAAATGACTCTTATGCAAGCCATGTATCCGAGAAACTTAGCAAGTAGAAATTTTCTGCGTGGGCTCCTTTGTAGCGATATTTGCTATATTGATGAGCAATTTGCAAATATTGATTGTTAATAAAATGACAACGTAAAAGCTAAGATGGTGCCTCTTTTGGGTGGTAACGGTTTCTTTTTCGGGATTTTTATAGACTGATGAAGCTCGAACTGCTCGTCAATTTAAAAAAAGTGCTACCTCTTGTAGTAACCTCTCAAATGCTCCACCATGACAGTGACAGTAGCGGTGACTTTTGAGATTACTTTTTTTTTATTTTACTACTTCCTTTTGGGTTAAGCCTCATCCACTTTTTTGGGAGATTCGTTCGTTTTTGGAAAAAGAATTTCGCACTACTCGCAAAAAAATTATTGCGAATAACAATTTACAAAAATTATTCGTAATTTACAAAAAATAATAGGCATAATTTTTGAATTACATTATTCTAGAGTTTTGTTTTTAGATAGTTCTGAAGAAGGCAACAGAAAAGTTGCCGAAACGTCAGCTAGGTCGATTCGTCCGAGCCCTTTCTAGGGCAAGTTTTTATTCACTGTAATTTTACTGTGAGTAGTGTGAAATTCTTTTTCCAACAACGAACGGATAGCCCATGCAAAAAGGTGGGTGAGGCTTAACGCAAGAGTAAGAAGTAAAAAATGAACTTTCTGCCTCAAACATTTAGGAGTTAAATATTACTTTTACTGCTTGGGGCTTTTTTGCTACTTTTTCGTCTCAGAATTAGAAAGCCCACTTTAAATACGCGTATTGAAAAAACAAACAAAATACTTTGAGTCGGTGACGCTTGAAAAAAAAAATACCATATCAGTTCACGAAAATTCCGCCATGGAAACTGAACCATCTTATAGTTATTATGTTGTAATATGTCTTAGCAGTGCATTAATTTTCGAGTTTAAATTCGGAATTTTGTTAAATCTCGAGTAAAAATACAAGAATTAGCTAAATTTCGAGTTCAAAGCCAAACTAGGGCCATCTCCATCTCCATCAGACCTGTTTCTAAGACGCTCATTATAGAGCCAGTTTTTTTTTTTCAGGGAATATAGTAGGCCTGGCCTATTTCAACACAGAGTAAAGTCCGTCTGGAACGGTCAGAAAACAACCGAAAATATTCGCATGATAGCATCACCGTTTCATGATCAGATTTCTGACGGTCTGGAATTGGCTTGACTCTGTGTTGGAACACATACCACCCTCAAACAAGGAATATTAAAGCTTACGCTCTAGAAGTCCTATGCATTGCATTTATTTAGGTCCCAAAAAGGAAGCTAACTGCAAGTTGGGTTCTTACGTATTTCCCACGTGCTGCATATTTTACGCGCTCGAAATTTTGCAGAATTATCAATCGATAAATAATTTACCGATTGTGCATAATATCCGATATAATATCGAAGTTGACTTCGTTTTTGCCATCTAAATAAACGCATTGCATATATAGGACATCTGGAGCGTAGGCCATTAAATTGTTTGTCACAAATCTGAAGCGATAGAGGCCCGGAAAGTTGCAGTTAACATCTGAAACCAACGAAGAACGGGTCAGTTTGACGACCGAGCTTGACGACGACGCCATAGTTGGATCCTCTTATCTTTTGACGTTTTTAGTTTTAATAATAATAATAATAAATTAATGTAGTAATTAGCCTAGTGCATTAAAGAATTATATGTATATACAAATTTAATTAATAAATACTAGGTCATACTTTAATATCTTTTTTTTTTGTCACACACAAAAATACAAAAAATCAAAATATGTGCATCAAAAAACAAGTACAGTACTTTCCGGACTTTGAAGCCGTGGTCCAATAGAACTTCTTCCTGCCTATATAGGAATTCCTAGGCAGGAAAAAGTACCACGGAGCACGGCTTCAACGCCCGGAAAACACTTTAAAACCTAAATTAGACTGGCAGTGAAAGCATATACAGTCTGTCGCTGTACGTAAATACAGCAACAGACTGTAAATACAGCTCTGTCACTAATAGAGTTGTTCTAATCCGCCAGGGTTAATCATTCCGGAACAATTCTCCCAAATTGAAGTACTTTACTTAGAAGCAAAGGGATTCTGGAATTGTTTTGGAACGGTTATTTCCTTGTGCTTTAGAACATACCTAATAATTCCGTCTTTATTCGTATAATTCATTCATCGTAAAATGTATATGCAAATTTGACATTGACCAGGGCTTACCAATATAGGGAGATAACCTACTGTGTCACATAGCCGGATTTTGCTTAAATAGGGAAATATATATTTCGGAGGATGGGGGTGGTTTGAGCCTTCGTCTATATTTTTGAGCAAACTGGACCTCAGAATTCTATTTAGAATACGTAGTTCTACCAACATTCTTAATTTGGATGTGTCACAAAGCCGGGTTCTGCTTAAATAGGGAGATATATATTTCGGAGGGTGGGGGTGGATTGAGCCTTCGTCTATAATTTTGAGCAAACTGGACCTCAAAATTCTATTTAGAACCTTATGTTCGACCAACAGTCTTAATTTGGATGTGTCACAAAGCGGGGTTTTGCTTAAAAAGGGAATCATATGTTTTCGAGGGCGGGGGTGGATTGAGCCTTCGTCTATATTTTTGAGCAAACTGGACCTCAGAATTCTATTTACTACCCTATTATCTACCAACGCTCTTAATTTGGATGTGTCACAAAGTCGGGTTTTGCTTAAATAGGGAATTATATATTTCGGAGGGTGGGGGTGGATTGAGCCTTCGTCTATATTTTTGAGCAAACTGGACCTCAGAATTCTATTTAGAACCCTATTATCTACCAATGCTCTTAATTTGGATGTGTCACAAAGCCGGGTTTTGCTTAAATAGGGAATTATATATTTTCGAGGGTGGGGGTGGATTCAGCCTTCGTCTATATTTTTGAGCAAATTGGACCTCAGAATTTTATTTAGAACCCTATTATCTACCAACGCTCTTAATTTGGATGTGTCACAAAGCCGGGTTTTGCTTAAATAGGGAATTATATATTTCGGAGGGTGGGGGTGGATTGAGCCTTCGTCTATACTTTTGAGCAAACTGGACCTCAAAATTCTATTTAGAACCTTATGTTCGACCAACAGTCTTAATTTGGATGTGTCACAAAGCCGGGTTTTGCTTAAATAGGGAATTATATTTTTCGGAGGGTGGGGGTGGATTGAGCCTTCGTCTATAATTTTGAGCAAACTGGACCTCAAAATTCTATTTAGAACCTTATGTTCGACCAACAGTCTTAATTTGGATGTGTCACAAAGCCGGGTTTTGCTTAAAATGGGAATCATATGTTTTCGAGGGCGGGGGTGGATTGAGCCTTCGTCTATATTTTTGAGCAAACTGCACCTCAGAATTCTATTTAGAACCCTATTATCTACCAACGCTCTTAATTTGGATGTGTCACAAAGCCGGGTTTTGCTTAAATAGGGAATTATATATTTCGGAGGGTGGGGGTGGATTGAGCCTTCGTCTATATTTTTGAGCAAACTGGACCTCAGAATTCTATTTAGAACCCTATTATCTACCAACGCTCTTAATTTGGATGTGTCACAAAGCCGGGTTTTGCTTAAATAGGGAATTATATGTTTTCGAGGGTGGGGGTGGATTCAGCCTTCGTCTATATTTTTGAGCAAATTGGACCTCAGAATTTTATTTAGAACCCTATTATCTACCAACGCTCTTAATTTGGATGTGTCACAAAGCCGGGTTTTGCTTAAATAGGGAAAAATATATTTCGGAGGGTGGGGGTGGATTAAGCCTTCGTCTATAATTTTGAGCAAACTGGACCTCAGAATTCTATTTAGAACCTTATGTTCTATCAACAGTCTTAATTTGGATGTGTCACAGAGCCGGGTTTTGCTTAAATAGGGAATTATATATTTCGGAGGGTGGGGGTGGATTAAGCCTTCGTCTATAATTTTGAGCAAACTGGACCTCAGAATTCTATTTAGAACCTTATGTTCTATCAACAGTCTTAATTTGGATGTGTCACAGAGCCGGGTTTTGCTTAAATAGGGAATTATATATTTCGGAGGGTGGGGGTGGATTGAGCCTTCGTCTATACTTTTGAGCAAACTGGACCTCAAAATTCTATTTAGAACCTTATGTTCGACCAACAGTCTTAATTTGGATGTGTCACAAAGCCGGGTTTTGCTTAAAATGGGAATCATATGTTTTCGAGGGCGGGGGTGGATTGAGCCTTCGTCTATATTTTTGAGCAAACTGCACCTCAGAATTCTATTTAGAACCCTATTATCTACCAACGCTCTTAATTTGGATGTGTCACAAAGCCGGGTTTTGCTTAAATAGGGAATTATATGTTTTCGAGGGTGGGGGTGGATTGAGCCTTCGTCTATATTTTTGAGCAAACTGCACCTCAGAATTCTATTTAGAACCCTATTATCTACCAACGCTCTTAATTTGGATGTGTCACAAAGCCGGGTTTTGCTTAAATAGGGAATTATATGTTTTCGAGGGTGGGGGTGGATTGAGCCTTCGTCTATATTTTTGAGCAAACTGGACCTCAGAATTCTATTTAGAACCCTATTATCTACCAACGCTCTTAATTTGGATGTGTCACAAAGCCGGGTTTTGCTTAAATAGGGAATTATATGTTTTCGAGGGTGGGGGTGGATTCAGCCTTCGTCTATATTTTTGAGCAAATTGGACCTCAGAATTTTATTTAGAACCCTATTATCTACCAACGCTCTTAATTTGGATGTGTCACAAAGCCGGGTTTTGCTTAAATAGGGAAAAATATATTTCGGAGGGTGGGGGTGGATTAAGCCTTCGTCTATAATTTTGAGCAAACTGGACCTCAGAATTCTATTTAGAACCTTATGTTCTATCAACAGTCTTAATTTGGATGTGTCACAGAGCCGGGTTTTGCTTAAATAGGGAATTATATATTTCGGAGGGTGGGGGTGGATTGAGCCTTCGTCTATACTTTTGAGCAAACTGGACCTCAAAATTCTATTTAGAACCTTATGTTCGACCAACAGTCTTAATTTGGATGTGTCACAAAGCCGGGTTTTGCTTAAATAGGGAATTATATTTTTCGGAGGGTGGGGGTGGATTGAGCCTTCGTCTATAATTTTGAGCAAACTGGACCTCAAAATTCTATTTAGAACCTTATGTTCGACCAACAGTCTTAATTTGGATGTGTCACAAAGCCGGGTTTTGCTTAAAATGGGAATCATATGTTTTCGAGGGCGGGGGTGGATTGAGCCTTCGTCTATATTTTTGAGCAAACTGGACCTCAGAATTCTATTTACTACCCTATTATCTACCAACGCTCTTAATTTGGATGTGTCACAAAGCCGGGTTTTGCTTAAATAGGGAATTATATATTTCGGAGGGTGGGGGTGGATTGAGCCTTCGTCTATATTTTTGAGCAAACTGGACCTCAGAATTCTATTTAGAACCCTATTATCTACAAATGCTCTTAATTTGGATGTGTCACAAAGCCGGGTTTTGCTTAAATAGGGAATTATATATTTCGGAGGGTGGGGGTGGATTGAGCCTTCGTCTATATTTTTGAGCAAACTGGACCTCAGAATTCTATTTAGAACCCTATTATCTACCAACGCTCTTAATTTGGATGTGTCACAAAGTCGGGTTTTGCTTAAATAGGGATTTATATGTTTTCGAGGGTGGGGGTGGATTCAGCCTTCGTCTATATTTTTGAGCAAACTGGACCTCAGAATTTTATTTAGAACCCTATTATCTACCAACGCTCTTAATTTGGATGTGTCACAAAGCCGGGTTTTGCTTAAAAAGGGAATCATATGTTTTCGAGGGCGGGGGTGGATTGAGCCTTCGTCTATAATTTTGAGCAAACTGGACCTCAGAATTCTATTTAGAACCTTATGTTCTATCAACAGTCTTAATTTGGATGTGTCACAAAGCCGGGTTTTGCTTAAATAGGGAATTATATATTTTCGAGGGTGGGGGAACTTGCCCGTAATATGCTATTTTAAATAGTACGTATATGTGCTGGATGAACCCTCGAACCTTAGACGAGTCACAATATACATATTTTTTAAATTTGACCATAGGCCACTTATACTAATAAAAGTTAACAACTTGGCAACAATGCAGGTATTTTTATGGGGCCGACGCTGGGGAGCGCTGGCGCCGGGGACGCTAGATTCACGTTAGTACGCCGTTCTACGTTATACGTTTAAGTAGGAAAACCCGACGCCCTCGAGGCTATGCCATTAGTAACTGTTCCC
>CATOSE010000101.1:0-14281 GCA_951812265.1 Taphrorychus bicolor | reverse complement strand
AGGGGGGTCGCGGAGTGTGACCGGGCTCTGCTTGTCGGGCACCTCGAGCCAGTCCCGGCCGAGTTGGTCGACGGGGCTTTGAGTCAGGCGCCGGCCCACCCATGGACCATCGTACACCAGTCTGCGGATAAGTGGCGTGCGGCGCAGGATTATTCGCGTTTCACCAACCACCGGGTTGGGGAAAGCCGTTCACGCTGACCACCTTCTGGGAGGCGGCGGGGGGTGGTGAAGCCGGCTCGAGGTTTGCGAAGTACGACCTGCGTGACGGGTTTTGGGCTGTACCGGTGGCACAGGGCAGTCGTCCTTTCCTGATGGTCCGGCATCCGGCGACCGGGCGTCTCCTGTGGTGCACGAGCTTGCCGTTCGGCTATTCGCTCTCGCCCCTTATTTTCTGTACGTTCACCGAGGCTCTGGCTCAGAGGTTGAGAGGCCGGCTCGTCTCGAAGGGAGTGCATATTTTCGTCTTCGTCGATGATTTCCTGATCGTCGGCGACGATGAGGGGGCGACGCGGGTGGCGATGGACGCGTTCGAGCAGATGATGGACGAGCTAGGTATACATTGGGCTCGGCATAAGCGGCGAGGTCCTGCACGAGTCATGGATTTCCTAGGCATGCTCCTCGTGAATCTCCCGGAGCGAGGTCTCCAGGTGGTGACGCTCACGAAGGGGCGACAGGCGGCCCTCGAGGCTCTGATCGAGTCGTGGATGGCCGAACGACCCTCGTCGAGGGAGTCAGTCTCGGGGGCGGTGTCGCGGGTCGAGCCCAGGCGGCTGGCGTCCCTCTTGGGCCTCTTGGTTTTCTGCAGCGACGTTATCCCGAGCGGACGCACGTTCATGCAGTCCATGCTTGCGCAGTTCAGGGGGCTCCAGGTTGACTGGGCGCGAGGGCGAGTCCGGTATCTGCAGACCCAGGAGCCGTGGCAGAAGATCGAGCTGACGCCTGGGTTCTGGCGCGATCTGTCGTGGTGGCGCAGCGCGTTGGCGTCGGCTAACTGTCGGCCGATGCGAACCGAACCGGCCGGAGTGGCGGCCGTGATGGGCACGGACGCGAGTGACCTGGCTTGCGGCGAGCTGGCGTGGGTCGACGGCGCACGGGAGGAGATGGTCCTGCACTTCACACGGGCTGAGCGGCGGCGACCCATCAACTTTCGCGAGTTGCTGGGGGTCGAGCGGCTGGTGGAGCGGGTGGGGTCACCGGCTACCTCACTGTACGCTGTTGATTGACATCGACAATACCGCCTCGGTCGGAGCGTCGACGAACCTCTTCAGTAAGTCGTTCGAGATGCAGGAGCTCGTCCGACGGTTGGCGGACCACGCGGCTCGTTTCGATCTGACCTTGCGACCGGTCCATACCCCGGGCCGCTTGCTCGTGCGGCCGGACCAGACGAGCCGAGGCGTCATGCCGGAGGAGCCGCGAGTCCGGTTCAGGAGGGACGAGTTTAAGACCTGGGAGGCTCGCTTCGGTCCGTTCTCCGAGATGCTGGGGGCAGAGAGGTCGTTCAGCGCGGGGGAGGCTGCTGGCGGGCCTCCGAGACTATGGTTGCATCCTTCGTTCGCGACGGTGGCGACGGCATTGGCTCGGGTCGGCGAGAGACTCACGACAGACGCGGCGACGTGCCCGAGTGGAGTCATCGTCGTGCCGTGGGCTCCCTCCGCCGCGTGGTGGCCGCTCACGCGGCACCTTAGCTGCGTTGGGCCGCCTCGGGATGGGCTCACGCCATCTTGAGGAGAGCCGCCAGGGGCGTGGGTGACTGTGACCGCTCGCCGGCCCACAGGGATATTCGCTTTCCCTCGTATGTCAGGCACGACTCTCCCTCTGACCACGCTGGTGGACCTGGGCCGCGGCGACACGAGCGAGCTGACGTCAGACGCGCGTCGGTTGGCAGTGAGCCGATCTGCTCCCTTGCCAGTGGGATCCCTGCTCTACTCTCCGCTCCAGGAGACGGCGCCGGATGTCCAGGAAGGGGAGCGCGATGCTGGCACACTCTACCTGGTGGTGAAGCCCTTCAACGGCACAGGGTCTCCCGAGTGCGCCTGGTTGCGACGAGGTACGCGGCGCCCGGGTTCGAGGTCCACCCTTTTCCTTCTGGAGAAGGGACCGGCGGGGGCTCGTGGAGGCAGCTACGTCTCGGAAGGATCCGCTGCGACTGACGTACCTTTCAGACCAGTCGTGAGCTCCGTGTGGCTGGCGGACGAGTTTTCGTCGCAGGGAGTGCGAGAGCGGTCTCGAGATTCCGCGAGCGCGAGTCGTATCCAGTTCGATTTCGAGCGAGCTGAGCTGGAGATCGCGAGGCGACGAGGTTTGATCTCGCGGAGCCTGCTGACGGAGACAGAGAGGGAGAGGATGGACGACGCGATCGCGGAGCTGACAGTCGCAGAGGCTGAACAGGGCCGCGGAGGCGGTTGATGGTGACGACGGGGAGTCGCAGACGGCGGAGTCCAGCACACCGGTGAGTGGCTTGCGAGCCAGGGATGACGCCTCGGCGACGGGATCTCCGGGCGACGTGGGCCAGCAGCGTCGGGCCTCGACGCCTCCTTCGCGCCGTCCACGGGCGAGTGCGAGGTCAGTCTCGGGACAGCCAGTCGTGCGCGGCGGGTATGCGGGCATGCGATGCGCCGGTTGCGGAGAGCAGTTCGGCCCGCGCACGACGGCGACCGGCATCACGCCGGGAGGCGTAGGGATGATCCATAACTCGCGGGCGTGCCTCGATCTCGCGCGACGGGCGATGGAGGCCGAGGCTGCAGCGGATCGTGCGAGGCAGGAGGGCGATGAGACCTCGGCTGATGCGATGGTGTGCCAGCCGTGTTTTGAGGGTGCCCCGGCAGCGTTGACGGGCGCTACGCAGCTGGACACAGCCTTGGTCCGCACGGGCTCGGAACAGCGGCGAGTCCAGTTGAGGGAGCGCGTGGGCGAGCCGCGGCGTCTGCGGATGCGAGCATGCGTGGAGGGCAGGTGCGCGGTCGTGGATGAGGTGCCGATGGTCTGCCTCGGGAGCGTGGGAGGAGTGCCATGTCAGCGAGGCTGCACGGCCAGCGGTGCGCCCAGCTAACGCGAGGCCACGCATCGCTAGGATGCTTCACGTGCGCAGATTGTCGGCTCAGGAAGTTGGCCCCAGGGGCCGATCCCGCGAGTGCGACACCGGAGGCGAGACAGGTCGCGGAGCAGACGTGTCTACTGGAGTTGTCGACTGGGGCCGAGGCCACGGGCGGATCGTATTCCGACTATCTTAGGCTGGAGAACGAATTCGTCGCATCGGTGGGGAGTCTGACAGGCACGGTGCGACCGAGCGACGATGGGGAGGTGTTCAAGATGATGATGAACTGGTTAGTCTCGTCGGCATCGCGAGCTCTCTCCCTGGATTCGTTGTACAGAGTGGCCGGCTCAGTGATGGTCAAGACAGGTCGCCAGGATCTGACTCGATTGCCGTCGGTGAAGGCCCTGTACGCAGACCTGCGCGAGTCACACGGGGAGGAGGCGCAGCCGAGGACCGCGATCACGCGGCGGATGATCCGGGCAGCCCACGAGACCGTTATCCCTAATCTCCACAAGGGAGTGAAGGTGAGGGCACGGAAGCAGCTTGAGTTCGCCGCGGAGGTCATGCTCGGGCTCCGCGTCGGTGAGGTGGTCTCGGGCGGCGATTTTCACGGCCTACTGGCAAACCATCTCACGATCCTGAGGCGGCTTGGTGAAGACGGGCAGCCAGAGGGTGACGAGTACGTGAAGGGCATGCTGGAGCACTCGAAGACGAAGCATCAGCGTTATGTGTGTGCGGTGGGAGTGTCGAAGGGAGCCGGTGCCGTCCCGCTCGCCAGCATCGTGAGGGAGTACTGGCGAAGTGTCGGGTTCCGCATCATCCAGCCGATAGTAGGTGGCTACGTGCAGGAGGGCCCAGACTATTACGTGGTGCGTGTAGCCCTGGTGGCTCTCACCTCGTCGCGGGAGGGCGATCTCGAGAGGATCGATTTGATGCGGAGGCTGCTGCTTAGGTCAGAGAGCGCCGAAGCGCGGAAGTGGGCCGAGTATACGGCAGCGCGAGCGACGCAGAGGCTAGACGCAGACTCGCTCGAGCGGAAGTACGTGAATGTGGTGGGCGGTACGTCAGATTCGACTGATCTGGGAACCGTATGCGCGGAGCTCACGACGGCAGGATTTGCGGACGGGGACCGAATCTCCATCTCGCCGGTCCGCTGGTGAGAGCTACGCACGGCGAGAAGCTAGGGTTTTCACACATGCCCCTGCAGGCCGGCTCGACGTACGGGTCGTTACATGCTCTATATGACCAGGCGTTCGCGATCGCGAATGAACACAGCCCGGACCCAGAGCTGAACCTGCGTGGTCTCCCATCGCCCCAGTGGGGACATCACTCTGCGCGCCGTGGTGCAGACACGATGGCTCGCGAGACGAGAGAGAAGTCGGGGGCGACCGAGCGTATGATCGACCTGACCTTCGGGTGGCTGGAAGCCTTCTACTCGAGGATCATGCAGATTCACTACGAGAGCCCTGCTGACAGAGTGGCGAAGTCGAGAGTCACCATGCTGGTGTGAGCCGTGCCGAGGGGGCACGCGCGCTGCGGCGCGTGCTGGCTGAGGAGTTGGTACGGCTCGTACCACTGGTGTCGTGTGTGGCGGAACGGTGTGAGTCCCGCCACTGTCCTGCGTACTCAGTGTGGCAGAGTAGTCCCCCCTTTGTGATTTAGCAGTTCATATATTCTTGTCTTAGACTCACTTTTACTGGCCTCAGCTCTGCTGAGGTCTGACTAAGGGAGTCTGATTCAAGAGGAGTGAATGCTAGAGAGCAAAAGGGAAGAGAGGCCCCCCCGGAGAGGGTGGGCTCCGCCCTAGTCAAAGAGAAAAGAGGGGCCAAAATTTGGGTACATGGACCCTAATTGGCCTCTTTTCTCCCTTTGATTAACTTAAGGGGGCCCCGGGTTACCGAAGGGAGAGCGAGGGAGCTCGAGAGGCGCGCGCTCCATCGAGCGTGGATTCGCTTGGCACCCACACCGCCCGCCCTGCCTGCGCTTAGATAAGGAGAACTGAACTGCTGACTATGTCCACCCCCGTACGCGGGGGTTGGTACGGCTCGTACCACTGGTGTCGTGTGTGGCGAAACGGTGTGAGTCCCGCCACTGTCCTGCGTACTCAGTGTGGCAGAGTAGTCCCCCCTTTGTGATTTAGCAGCTCATATATTCTTGTCTTAGACTCTGGAGAACGTGCAGGCGTCGAGCCCATACGGATTTCGACCCGGCTGAAGGCAGGGCGAGCTGGCACGTCCAAGTATAGCGAAGCGTCTGGGACGGCGGACGCAAAGCTCGCTGCGTTTCGCGTTGAGATAAGGAACTCAAGTTCGACATGTCGCGCTGCCCCTTCGGCAGTGAGGTAGATAACGGAAGTGGGGAAGGGCGCGATATCAAGAGGGCGCTTGATGCCATGCAAAAGAGAGCGCTCGAGGTCGAGCGTCTGCGCGATGTGACCGACGAGGCCGCAATCTCTCAAAATCGTCGCGGACGGCCCGGTGCTCCAGAGCCGATCGGATGCCGGCCAAGCAGCGCGCCCGCTTTACAGGAGGGACGCAGCCGAAGTGCGCATTGAGCACGAAGCGCGCACCGATGTGCAGCGGCGCCGTGCCGACCCTGCGCTTCTCGAAGTCAGTCATGCGGATGTTGCAGCGGTAGCATGACTTGTCCCAGATGTCGGCACCGACTACAGCTGCCCGCTCTCCTAGGAGGAGGAGGAGCACGTCGTCGGTGAAGGAGGAGCCCCAGAAGGCACGGCCCTGTCGGTCACCAAGGCGCTCGCGACGCTGCGCGAGCAGGTCGCGCGCCTCTCGGTTGAAGGAGGACTCGATCTCCGGCATGAGGGCGTCCATCTGGATAGCCCAGGAGGAGACGTGCTTGAGGCTGGTGTGCGAGCATATGTTAGATATAGGTGAACGTCCCATGTCGCACACGAGCTGGACCACGAGGCACCACGCATACCGCCCTTCGAGGAGGACGATGGCGTACTGAACGGAGTTGGGGAACTCGCTTGGGTGGAGGCCAAAGTACCAGAACATCCACCTGTAGTCGTCCTGAACCGAGAATACGCTGAGGTTGGCGACCTCGCCAATCGCACCCAACACTGCAGCGGCTTGGTAGACGGTCGCTACTTGGTGTTTCGACTCTTTAAACCGCTTGAGCGGCTCGAGGTGCGTCCAGGCGCGAGCGCGTACACAGTCAGAGCATATGAGTGCGCCCCACCACATGTGTCTTCCTCGCGTGGAGTCGGAGACGAGCACCGTCCCACAGCAGTCGCAGAGTGACCCGTAGGGGGTGAGGTCGTAACGCACTGGGCAGACCTCCTGGTGTTGGGGGCGCATGGGGCCGGATAGTGTGTTGAAGTCGACCGCCAGCGGCCCCGAGGGGGGGCCGGTCGCTTCGTTTCGCTTGCACACGTCTCTTGGCGCCGAGCCGTCGGCGAGGCGGCGTTTCTCGGTCGGCCTTCCCGGCTTATCCGTGCCACCTGTTGGCGCTGACCAGGACGGAAGGTAAGCAGTTGGCCACATGTCGCACCACACCTCCGAGTCGGTGTTGATCCAGGCGATAGGCCTCACCTTGTAGTGGCCGCCGTCCACCATCGCCCCAAGGTCAGCAGCAATCTCGCGGGCCCGAGATTGATAGGATCGCAGGTTCACACCCATGCGGTGCTGGCGAGGTGTGGTGGCCTTGAGGATGCAGCCCCCAAAGACATGCGAGAGGAGCTCTTGGAAGGTGTCGACCTGGAGCATGGCCCGAAGCTCCGCTGTGTCCCACCACGTCCGAAATCCAATGGACCAATCAAAGAGGGCGAGGGCGCCGTTGGGGTCGCATTCGAAGATGAGCTCGTTGGCGCGCCACGAGCCAACGCCGTCGGCATGGGGGATGAGTTTGAAGGCGCCGGGGCCGAGGACAAGGTACTCGGGAGGAGGGGGTGCGTCATTAATCCACGCGTCAGGGCCGATGCCGAGGGGGTCGGTCGGGCGGTGTCTGAAGCACCAGATGTCCCGAGTCGCGTGGGCGGTGACGTGGTCGCGGATAGCAGCCAAGGCCCATGGCTGCAGTGCTTCGGAGACGTGGCAAGGGAGGGGGCCGGGCGGTGCCCGTTGCGGCGGTATAGTCACCAGCATGGCTGCCGTGTACGGGAGGGGGGCGGGGACGAAGGACTCCGGGAGTAGGGCCCACCGCAGGCAGGGGTGGATGACTATCCTGCCTTGGACGGGGACGGGGAGGTCGGCGGAGACATCGAGCGCCGATTGCACCTGCTCTGCCCACCTACGCAAGCGCCCGTCTCCGTTGTCGGCTCGCTGCATGGCGCGTTGGAGTGACACGCAGAGAGCGTGGTCCGTTTGCAGGAAGGAGTGCCACTGGGCCTTTGCGTCAGGGGCTGCCGGCGCGGCTGACCACGCCGCTGCCTCGGTGCTGCGCACTAACGGCACCGGGGGGCCGGCGGCACTGAGCACGACGTCTGGCGGCGGGCCTTCTACCGCGCGCTGTGCGATGCGCTGGAGGCATTGGGTGATTGCATAGGAACCGGGCGAGGGGGGGATAGACTCTAGAGAGAGCCAGAGGGCAGAGGATTGGTCGGCGGCTGGCGGAGGGGCAGACATAGGAGGCGCCGCTAGCGCGTATACGACGTCGAGGCCCCCGAGGCCGTTGAGCACATCGGTGGTATGGGTCGGGGCGGGGGCACAGCCGAGGCGTTGCGCAAGGACGTTAGCGGCCGTCTCCGCCGTAGCACGAGGGCAGGAGACGCCGAAGAACTCTGTCTGCAGGCAGAGGGCGAAGAAGCGGCCGTCGCTTGTACGGGCGATGGGCACAGCGATACAGCGGTCCCAGGAAGCATCGGCGGGGGGGGCGGCGAGGGGGTCGAACGGCACTCGAGAGACGAGCTCGAGCCGGCCTGCGAGCCAGACAGTGAATGCGACGCGAGCAGAGGCTAGAGAGGCGGAGAAAGGGGCGGTGGTGTGGCCGGCTTGCCGGTTATAAGATGTGGCCGTTCGTACAATAGGCGCCCAGGCTGCGACGTGGGCGGCGACGAAAGGGACGGGGGTGACGGCACGGGCGAGCTTGCGCAGCTCGAGCTCGAGGTGGTCCTGGTCGTGGTGCGTGCTGCGGAGCTCAGCGGGGTCGGGAGAGCGGGTGGGCGCAACGACTGGGAGCTCAGGCGATTGCCACCACCACCACTGTTTGACTCGGGTGCTGCCGAAGTCAGCGAGGTTAGTTTTGACCGCTGGCGCGCCGATGATTTCCGCGAGGTGGGACGGCGTTTGTTCGCAGGCATAGAGGACCGAGACGTGCTGGCACCAAACCGCGTGCTCGACCATACGCGCCAGGGTGCCCTTCGCGTGGTGGCTGAGGCGCGAGGCGTCGCGCAGGCAGCGGTCCATGGGAGCGCAGTCCCAGTGCGTGGTAAGCATGACAATGGGGCGCGGCCACCACTCGAAGAAAGGCACGTCTTCTGCTATGAAGTGGGCAGAGCCGGAGGGGGGCGGGGACGAAGCCGGCCTGTCGGCGAGCGAGGCAGACGAGAAGCCCGCGCGCGACCAGGCGTTGCAGAAAGCCATCGTGTGCTCGTGCCAAGCGAAGCAGGCGAAGCGAGGGAAGACGTGCGAGAGAAGGAAAGGGAGGACGACGCCGTGCACGCTTCCCAGGGGCAGGCGGACTTCGCCCGGAAAGCGGATAGGGTCGGACTTGAGCGCGAAGTCTGGGTGCGTGGCCGCCGGGTAGGGGCAGGAATCCTGCCGAGTGCCCTGTCTTGCTCGATTTGGCTTTCTACTTCCGCCCGCGTGATGATGGCATCGCAGCGAGCGATGATGGAGTGGAAGCCGTTCGTTGGTGGGCAGAGCAGGACGGGTTTGACTGCCAGCTCGACGGGCGCTTCTAGCATGAGGGACCAGGCGACTCCAGCGTCGGCGAAGGCTCTGGAGCCCGCTTGGGAAAGCAGGGATTGGCACGCAAGCCTGTTGTCAGAGAAGGCCTGCGTCCAGCATCCTACCCTCTCGGCACGAGCATGAAGCTCGTGGAGGGTCCAAGCGACTGAGCCGACCAGATTGCTGGGGCCGGTGACGCCGAGGAAGCCCCACACTTCCGTGAGGATAGGGGAGCCGACCCGGAGGGCAAATTCATTGCAGAAGAGGCCGGTTGGAGAGAAGTCGCTTAGCTGGCTTAGGGAGTGGGGCCCCTTTTGGAACCTGTAGAGCCTGCTGACGAGTTCCCCCCAGAGGTCCATGGAGTGAGCAGAGGACGGGTCAACCTGCCACTTGCCAGTTGCGAGCTTGGTAAGGGTGGCGGCTTCGAACGACGGAAACCAATCGAGATGAAGGGTGTTGGTGGGATCGACGCACAGGGTACGCTGGAGGGCGAGGAGGGCAGCTGCCTGAGAGAAGCCCGCCTTGATGCTCCGGAAGAGGAGGAAAAGCACCTTGACCCCCTTAGCTATGCCGTGGATTCCAATGGGGCTGGGATCAGAGAGGAGGACGCGTGCTACCCGATTCCCACTAGCGGCGTGACGTTGAGTGGGTCAAGCAGTAAGAAGAGAGCTTTAGACTGCGATTGGGCGAAAACGCGGCCCCACATTACTGGATCTTTGTCGTCCGCCGTTCCTGCCGCGGAGGGCGCGTCGCCTACGGCGGCTCCACCACTCGGGGCCGAGCCCGACTTAAGGAGTGCCTCCATAGCTGTCGTTCTGTCCCTGGCCGGGGCACCTCTTAGCACTGCTGTGTCGAGGTGGGGGAGGAGAAGGCAGACCCGGGCGTCGAGGCTGGCGGTCGGATCTGGCGAAGGGGCAGCAGAGAGGAGGCGGCCGACTAGACACAGGGCCTCAGCGCTGTCGCAAGTGGCTCCGAACAGCGCGGCGAGCGCTTGGTAGGCTGATTGCCAACCCTCTTCGAAGATCGAAGAAGGCTGGGAAGGCCTCCACCCTACTGAGGCGGTAGAGGGAGGCGGTGGTAAAGGCGCGGACGGCGGGGACGGGGAGAATGAGCTCGGCGGCTTGGAGACGCTGGCTGACGTGAGCGGCAATGGCGAGGGCGTGACGTCAAATAATATAATAATAATAATAACGAGGCCTATACAGTCAGACGTCTAGACGCACAAGGTCCCATGACCCGAGGCCTCCGGCAGCCGGAGCAGACGACTCGGCGCAGCACACCATGAACAGGCATACCGACGCACTTACGAACAATAAAGTGTACTCTCCAGTCTATACCACGCCCGCATGCCCCAGGCCCTTCGCCCGTTTCCTTCCACCCTCCCCAACCCCTCCACTCCCCCCCCAACCCTCCCCTGCTCGAGCCCTCTTTACCATTCCCATAGCTCTGCGGGAACCACACCCCACGTATTCCGCCGGTAGGGCCTCTCCCCATCTGTCGAGGCGCCTCTGTTCCCACCTCGCCCTCACCGTCCCATCCCGACGCTGCTGCTGCATAGCCATGTCCCTTTCCATAACCGACTCCCACGTAGCCACCCCCCATCGCGTGGGAGTTCCACGATCAGCGGCGGCCGCCTCCAATCGTGCCAACCTCTGCGCTTTATATCTCGCCTCACACTCCATAGCGCCCCGTTGTCGCACCGCCTCCGCCTCCCTCCGCTTCCTTAGCCATTCGCTCCTCGCCCTGCCCCGCTTCGCCGATTGTTCACGCCTCTGCTTCGCGCGCTCTCCCTCGAGCCTCCACACTCCATTTCGTACGAACGATCGCGCCCCCCCATGTTGCGCCCTCCATTCCCTCTGTTCCCTCCTCCGCCCAGCCCTCTGCAGCGCCTCCGTTCGTCTTCCAGCTCCCATCGTACTGCCCCCTAGATCTCTCCACCTGCGGATCGCTCGTCTCCATGCACGCCTACTAGTCTCCTCCACTGTTGTCCACGTTCGTTCCTGAAGGTCCGCCGTCTCCAGAAATGCTAGTCTCCTGTCCAGCTCTATCCTAGCCGTGACGTCGAGGGGTGGCTGTCAGCCACGTCGCACCCCTGTTCTCTCCTACCATCTCGTACAATTCGGATGCTGCTTCCTGGAAGGCAGGCTGGGCCCTGGAGAGGTGGGAGCACCACCCGGGGAGGACTGAGCGAAGGGCCACCAGGACGAGGGGGGCGCCGGACACACTCGCGCCCATAGCAAAATCCATATGTAGAAACCATTCCGTCTCCGGCAGCAGAGCGGGCGCGGCAGAGGGAGCGGCTGGCAGAGTCTGGAATTGAGCAGGTCCCAATTTCCATGCGGCAGGTGTCTGGATGGCCAGCGCGCGACACACACGGACGTATTCAGGGAGAGCGGCCGCAAGGGAGCCGAGCACTACGAAGCTGAGGCCGCCCACTGCAGCTTGCTGGAAAGCATCATGCAGCGCTTTCAGGTTTACGATGCGTGCAGCGCATGGCGTCCCATGCACAGCTGCAAGCAGGCTATGGGCCTTGAGCATTGCGACATCGACGTCAGTCCAGGGAACGACGAATCGATTCGGTGCGCCTGGAGCCGGCGGCAGTGTTCCTCCGGAAACGACGTATCATGCAGCGCTTTCAGGTTTACGATGCGTGCAGCGCATGGCGTCCCATGCACAGCTGCAAGCAGGCTATGGGCCTTGAGCATTGCGACATCGACGTCAGTCCAGGGAACGACGAATCGATTCGGTGCGCCTGGAGCCGGCGGCAGTGTTCCTCCGGAAACGACGTGGAGGTAGTTCCCAGCAGCCACAGTGAGCAATGGAGCCCCAACAACGGTGTTCAGATTAGCCACTGTGGCTGCTCCCAGCGCGAATTGAAACTCGTATTTCGGATCGAGGGCAGTCATGACTCAACCAGATCAGGCACGAGCGTCCGTCAAGAAAGCTCGAACGCTTCACACTGACGAGAGCGAGCAGCGGTGCGGCGCTCTCGCCGCGACTATATATATATTTATACGCGGGTACGTGACGGTTTGAGTACTCGATCCCGTTGAGCCATAGCTAACGGGATCAGTGGTGTGAGAGAGAGGTCGTAATGTAACCCCGACTAGGCGCGCTCGGAAGCGCGCCCATACGCGATAACAAACGGTACGCACCTCCTCCTAGGAGGTAGTGAAGGGGCGATATTTCACGCACCAACACGACACCAACTGCCGCGCCGTCGACGGCACACGATAGGCGGGACAGTGGTGGAAGCCTCCCGAGTGCCCAGGTCGATACGTCGACAGGCACATATACGGAACGGGACGAGCGAACGGGACACACGGCCTCGGATCGACGCTATACAATATATGGGCGCTCAAGCGGGCGCTCTAGGTGCGAGCAGATGCTGGCGGCGAGCTCCGCGAAGGGCATACACCACTCTACACGCGATGGCAGAATGGTGGGCACATGCACTGCCCCGGGGGGAAGGATAGCGAGGAGCTCATCCCACCCTAAGCGGCTCGGTAGATCCGCGATATTGGCCTTGGAAGGCACCCACTCAAGCCATATGCGCGCCCGGAGGCCGAACTGCGCGACATGAAATACGTTGACAACCCGGCCCATGTCGGGGCGGGACACGTATCCATTGATCAGAGCTGAGAGCGCCCACGTGTTGTCATTAAATTGTATGACAGGTCGGCCCCTGAAACACACAGGGGGGCGGCGAGCGCTCCTACAGCCTCGCCCTGGGCTATGTACGTCTTCAGATCTGGCAAGAAAACGTCGGTGAAATACCACGCGGGCAGAAGCATGTGGGAGTAACATACGGCGGCGGAGATCGGGCAAAAGATCACGAAGCCAATGCGAAGGGTGTGCCCAGTTGGGGACCCAGGTCGGAGTTCCCACTGGTACATGGCGTCCGTGTAAACCACAAGCGGCGGGTCGGCGTCGCCGGGCGAGGCGCATGGCGAGCGGGCGTAACGACGGTAGTACGGCCGCCAGGAATTCGTGGGCTTCCACGAGAGCCGCCGAGAAGCTGTAGTCCGAATCAAAATACTAGCATTGGGTGAATGATTGTAGGCACGCGCGTCCAAACCTGTACGACGACGACGAGAATATGAATCCCAGCTTCCCTCGGATAGAAGAGGCATCGGCTGGGGACAAGAAGTTTTCGGCACGCGCGGCATCCAAACGCTGGAGGACGTCGGCAATACGGTCCGCTGTGGTGGACGCAAGGATGACGAGGTGGGACTGGGCGTACGATACGTCGATGTGCACCCCCAGACCCACGTGGGCGTGGCCGCTCCTCTTGCGCATGGACGGTTCATGACGCTGGCCCAACAACACTAGCGTGCGAGCGAGCGAATGTTGGCCACTGTCCCCAGCACCCAGGAGATCAACGATTAGGAAATCATCGAAGAATTGGTCGCACGGGACCGCAAACAGGGATCGAGCGGCGGCGACGACGAGTCGGGCGATCCCTTTTGCTCAATTCTCCGGCGATTTAGGTTCCGGGAAAGCTCAATTCTCCGGTAGTAAAGCTCAATTCTCCGGCGATCGACACTCCAAATGGCGAACACCGTGAACTCTAGAGTAGACACGGGTACCACGCGGTACGCGGCCTTAATGTCGTCGAGGCCAAATGATAGTGCCACCATCGCGGTACATATGAGTGTGCAGCAATGTAGGAAGACACGAGCGGTGGTGGCGACGAAGGAGACAGATATGGGAGCAATAGTTTGGTACGTTCGGGTGGCATCGTTGTCGCTGTTGCCGCGCTCATTGTCAATTGCTCGAACTTTCGCAGATCCATCTGCTTGCACACCTTGCGCAACCCCAAACCGCCGGGCCGCCCGCCACTGATCCTTTCCAAACCGTTTGTGCAGTTGGGCGGGCGTGAACGGACCATGCGTGCCGTCCTGTGAAAGTTCCTTACGTGTCTGGCGCTCGACGCCGCGCAGAACTTCAAGTTGCTCCGGCGAGGCCGACGCCGCCTGCTGCTCAATGGAGGAAACCAGCTTAGCATTCCACAGGCGATTGGACGTCGGTGAAAGGACCTCGGTGGGGTCAGCCTCAAACTCCGTGAGGCACGGGCGGAACAGGCCAGTGTCAGGGATGTCACCCACGACTGCGTGGCCCCGGAACCACCGCGAGACACAAGCCACGTCTGGGAAGTCCAGGGCTTCGACAACACACGACATCATGGCGAGGTTCACATGGGACGCTATCGACGCACTCGGGCCGGACATCAGGGAGGAGATGAAATTTTTAAACGGGGTAAGAATTTCTGAGATCTCCCGGACAGCACAGAACTGGGCCTCTCGACACTCGACGAGCTCCTTGCCCTGGCGGAGGGCGACACACTTCATCGCTGCGGACACCAGGTCGGCCTCAGGGGACACATCGAACTCGGGTT
>CATOSE010000099.1:0-13276 GCA_951812265.1 Taphrorychus bicolor | reverse complement strand
ACCCCCCTGCTGTGAACCGCTACCCGTCAATGTCGGTATAGTAGCGCAATCGTGCGTGAAAGACATAGTCTGAACATAGTCTGCTGCAAACTTCCAGTCATAGTTAATGCTTGCTTACCAAGACCCTCTCAATCTCTACGAGAGATGGTCTATCCTGTAAAGAAAGGGGATTCACAGAGTGTGGCTAGCAACTTGCTTGTGCTCTATCTTACTTGCTACGAGCACACCACTCTGCTTCTCCCCTCCTTTCCCAGGTAGAGAGGGTCTCAAAAACAATAACTAACGCTTCACTTGTCCTATATCTGTCTCCTTTGCCTGGTGAGGGCGGGTGGGGCACTTGAGACAGCAAGGAGAGCTTGTAGTGTGTGGTCGGTCGTGGGGTAACCAACTTTTGTAGAGCTCCAACGAGATTTTGGTTTCTTTTGTTCCGCTGGATTCTTCTGAGAGAATATTCCCACTATTGCATGCATAACCTATGCTTATAATGGCCGTACTATCCCCATAGTAGAGAATGTTATATAACCATCGGTATTGCTGTGTTTTCCTCTTTCGTGTTATTCATCTTTGACGAAACTACTTATGTCTGTTGTGACACGATGGCTCCGGGGGGGTGGCCGTTAGGTTTTCCCTCTCGCCTCTTAAGCTCTTGCTCTCGCCCATTTTATCATGCGATGCTTCATCAATGATGATGGGCGGGCGCTCTTGATGCGATCTCGACCTGTCGAGATATCCTGGTCAATACGACGGGCGTTCTTGATTCGAGAATCTACCCTGTGGGCGTCCTTTGACGAAATTCCCATCATCTTCCTGATGACGTCATCTAGGCGCTTCCTGGAGCTTTCCTTTCCGAACTGTTGGGATTAATGCTGACAAGTGATATGTAACTGTTGGGAGGCTATTGTCCTCTCCAGACATTTAAACATGTTTAAAACATCGCTAGAGCGATGTTCTAAACATCTTTGAATGCTTGCATACCAAGACCCTCTCAATCTCTACGAGAGGTGGTCTATCCTGTAAAGGAAGGGGATTCACAGAGTGTGGCTAGCAACTTGCTTGTGCTCTATCTTACTTGCTACGAGCACACTACTCTGCTTCTCCCACTCTGCGGTGGTGTCGAAGAATAACTTCGCTGTCCGCACGACGTGACTCCCCTTCCGCCGCTCTCAGACATAACACACCACACACTTTCATTGATGCCCGGCTCGTGTGTACATGTCCGCTCCACATTACACTCGTCCTTACCGAGCACTGTTTCCTTGCTTGGTTCCGCCGGGCCTTGCACATAGCTCGCGCTCCTCCTTCATTAGTGCCATAGGTGAGGCTAATCTCCAATGGAAACCCTCCATCATCACGTCCGCCCCCCTTCGCAGGTGCTGTCGACTATGTGTCTCCCGTCTTTCTCACGCTTTCTGGGTGAACTCTGGCATGAGCTCCTCCATATCTCTCCCGCGCGCCGTCTGCATCAGGCGCGACGCGGCGAGCTGCATCCGCCGCGTTATGCGGGCATATATCTTTCCTATGTCGCTCGCCCACCGTCCCTGGGCTTGCAGTAGGACTGCGGACGGCTTGCCCGTGGCACACAGGTCGGTGGCCCCTCCAACTCGAGGGCTATGTGCCCCCCACTGCTTGCTCTCCCCAAGTTCCAGGACCTTGGCCCCCAGATACTTCACGAACGCCCTGAACTCCGCCACCCTCATGGCGTGTGGGGCCTTCACCTTGCTGCTTGTGCCCTTCTTGGCCAGCCTGTTGTCATGCAACCGGAACAGTGTCGACGTGGCGCGCTCTGGTCCCTGGATTGGGTGCCACTTTTCGAGCCTTGCAAGCGCCGCATACATGTCGGAGCTGCCTCCATCGAATCCTCGATGAACTGTGGCACCTTGGGTGCTGCTCCCTTGCCCCTCTTCTTGAGCGGCTTCAGCATGAGGCACGCCCACCTGCGCCCCGACGTCGGCGTTCCAAACGTCAAGTCCGCGCGCGTGGGGAGCTGGGTCGTGAGTCCTCCGCCCCGAGCCAAGCAATGCCACGCCACCGTGATCGCCGCCCACTTGTTTACCGCGTCTTGCTGGGTGCTGCGGAGCTCCGCCTTCCGCTTCCATGCCCGGTGGAGATGTATGCGTCGAAGACCACGCCGCTTGCGGCGTATGCCGTGCATAGGATCCTTCGACCGCATCGCCTTTAGCAATCGCGCCAGCCTTGGACTCTCCTTCACAAGCGTGAATGCATACTTGAATGACAAAAAGCCCTTGACCATGCTCACGTACTTGGACACTGTGTCCGAGCACACCGGCTTCCCGGTCTTCTGTGAGTTCACGATCGTGAGGTATATCGCGAACAACACCAGCGTCCACTCGTCTCGTTCCACGATCGCATTCCATGTTCGTTCATGGAGCCAGGGGCGTGCTCATGGGTGTAGAACAAGGCTCGCGACGTGGTACTCTTCGAGAAGTGGGCGAACGCTCGCAACGCCGATTGCAACACGCCCTTTGACCCCGGCGCGAATGCCTCTGCCAGCAACCCTTGCGCCTTGGCCGTGAGGAGGTCGAGCAGGTCGATCTCTGCCCGCGTGCCTACATGTGCACCACGCCGTACGCTAGGCATTCACTGTCCACGCTGTGGGGCGCGCAATGCGCGATCGAGGGCAGCCCATGTCGCTGCCGCTACACCCAAGCGCCTTGGCGAAGCGTCGTGTGCTCTCGCTTCCGCGACCACTGCCTCCTCGTTAGAACGGCTGATTCCACCCGCTCTGTCGTTGCGTACCCCTGGCCGATGCACCGCCAATAGCTGCAGCCCGGGTGCTCGATCGTAGAGCCACTGCACTAGCACGTTGAGCTGTAGTGACGGGCTGTTACCCGAGTTTATGGCGCCCATGGCTGCCGAGCTGTCGGTGAAGCACACTAGATGGGTGAGGCCTGGCAGTCGCACCAGCAGTGCTACCGCCATCGCCACATTACCAAACAGCTCGCCGCACGCCATCGAGAGGTCGTCGCACTGGAGTGCTGCCAGCCAACGTGGCGACCATCGCTCGCTGATGTAGATGAACTCCCTTCCGAGCCTACCATTCCGCGTCCACTCCACCAGGGAGAAGGCGCCAATGCCGGTGCCCTCCTCGCGAGCGGCATCGGTGAAGAAGAACCCCACGTGTTCTTCTCGGAGGTCCGGGAATGTCTTGCGCGGGGCCAGCGGCACTCGCACCCCTACCGACAGCGCCAAGTGCCACCACCGCAATGAGCGTTGGTACTCCTGCCCGACCGGCGAGGTGCCTTCAATACTGAGCGTCGACGGGGACGAGCGGATGACCCTCCCGTCCTTCAAGCGGATCTTGCGCCTTGCACACGCCACCTTCCACATCGGAGAGGTAAGCGTTGCCCTCTGCCGCTGCCATCGCGATGTGGCCGCACCTCCCCGTGAGCGTCTCCACCTCACTGCGTGCGCACGTGACGATCGCCCCTTCCTCAGGCGCGAGCTGCGCCTCGATATCGGAGAGCATGCCCAGCCACTTCGCCTCTGGTACGGAAACGCCGGCCTCGCCGAGCGTTGCTACGTGTAACCCCAGCAGATCGATATCGAAAGCGAGCTGTACTTTCGGGCGCTGGATGATCCAACCGCCCTGCTCGCATGTGTCGGTTGCAATCTCCAGGTGGATCTCCGCCCGTGGCATGTGCGCAAAGATCGTAAGCTTCACTCCGTCCTCGTGGGGTGCCTCGAGCAGTACCGACACCCTCGGCGCTGTCGTGTTCAGACCCGTCAACGGTTCGTCGGCGCTCAACGCGGTGAGTCCAAAACCATCGTCAATGTAGATGGCTTGGAACATTGTGTCGTCCACCTCTGGCCACGCCGCAGCGCATGCTGCCCCAGCATCGGTCCCCGCCGCTACCTGCGCTCGCTCGCTTGCTGACGGCACGCACCCAGCACGCTCCTCTCTCCACGCCTGTCGTGCAGTCGAGTATGGATGCGCGATATTATAGGCTCGGATGCGTGACCTTGCGACTGCGATCACGAATGTCGTGATGCGTTGGAACAACCCCGGTAAGTGCGCCGATCCGAACACCGCCCTCCTGTCCAGCCGAACCCCGGCCGTCCAGACAAAGCATTGCAGCCACCATTCCGACCGCTGCACTCCCAGCATGCGGTAGGCGTCACTCAAATCGAGTGCCCACAACGCGATGCGCTCGAGCTCCAGTGCTCGTACGTGCATGCCCAAGCGCCGACTGACTGCCTTTGCCATTGCGACAGCCTCCGCCAAGGTCCGTGGTGCCGGCAACCCGGCGTCCTGCCATTCGCCCTTGTCCATCGAGTGATTGCGCGACGTGGCGCCCGGGGTGTCTGCCGAATCATCCGTCGCCATCTGGAACTTGGTCACCCGGCTCACCTTGCCTTGCACGGTTTTCCACTTGGATGTCGTTATCAGGTTCTTTGCGACCATTCGATTCGGCACCGTGGGCGGGAATTGGGTGGCCTTAGATATCCAACCCGCCTCCTCGTCGGCCGCCACGCTTTTGATAGCCGGGCCGGGGTTGTGCCTCAAGCCGCTGTGGTGTGCCATCACCACCGTGACCCGTTCGCACTGCGACCTCCCCTCGGCGCCTATAGTACACACCTTTCGAAGCATGTCTTTGTCTACCCACGCCAAATGCCTTGCCCACACGCCAACGCCTTGCCCACACGCCAAAGAAGTGTGCGCTCAGCTCATGTTGGACGGCATCTTCATCCGTGAACGGCTGCAGCGGCACACAATCTCGGTGATTACACGTATCCCAGACGTACGGTGCCGCCCACTGCGGCATGTCGCTGTGGTCGAACACTCGGTCCTAGAGCCTCGGCCATTGCTTGCGCGTAGGGTCGCAGCTCGCCGCCGCTTCCTTCAGTGCTTTACAGAACTCCTTGAATGAGCGTGGGAAGAGCGCGCTGATGTGCACCGGCCTCAGTGGTGCTCCCGATGGCCACGCAATCAGCGCATACCGCTCCTCCGCTTCTGTCTTCGGTGGTACTGACGGCGTCGGTATCGGGCGTTCAAAAAGTACCTCTGGCCTTTCCGACTTCATCCTCCGGCGTGAGACGTACTTGAGCGCCGTAGTCCGCGCGCTCTAGAAGCCTTCGCCGTCTATGTCCTCACGCTCCTCCCAAGCCGGTGGCATGCCTTCAGGAGCGGCCCTTCACGAGATCTGTGCGCGAGGCGGGATCTGTCTGCCCTCCGCTATGGCCTCGCCCTCCACCTGTTGGCCCAATGTCAACATCACGTCATCCGCTGGCGTGCGACCCAGCACCACTTCAGCCTCGAGGTCCGTGGCCAGCAATGCTGCCACCACACCGCACATGAGCGGGGGGTGCGCCGCTGCTGCTGCGAGTGAGCCTTGCCCACATTGTCGAAGCCCTCAGCTCGTTTCGCGTGTGCGGCACAAGCACAACCCAGCTCGCCCATCGGTCGCAACCGGAACGCTTGCAGTCCTGCGACCAACAATTGCGTGAGCTTCAGAAAGGGGCTCCCCAAGGCGCATTGCGGGAATACCACCTTGAGTGCTCTCGTCTCGCGCACAAACTCGATCATGTCTGGCATGAGCCACATGATTGGTGCTTTCATCGCGTCCCATCTGAAGACCGGCGATTCTGGGTCCCCTACATCTGCTGGGCTTAAAAGTTTGGAGAGCACGCGCTGAGCCTCTGACGCGGACACGTTTCAGTTCGCTTTCTTTGGGACCAAGCGAACTCCGGCACTAGGGACGAACACTAAGTTCCCCGCTACTATAGACTGCCAAATTTCTCCCTGCGGGAGAACTCACATTTTCGATGGCCACCGTGCCTCCTCGCCGCCAGACTAAGATGGCGATCTGACGCGTGCGTCGCACCATCTCGTTGTGCTTTGCGATGTAAGCCCCGTATGTGCTCTCCATCTCTGGCAAGCCTTCGACGTGAACGCGGCTCCGGACTTGCGGTGGACCAATTCCTTTGTCTCGCACCCGAGCGAACGATGAACACACAGTCCCAAACCACCACAACGCCTGGCTAGCCTCCTCGCTCTCGGCCAATTTCATGAGCCGCGCGAATGTATTGTTGTCCAGGACGTCGCCTTCGACCGGGTCGATGCATTTGTCGATATTCAATGTCTCGAGTCCCAGCGCGTTGAACGCTTGGCTCAGGCTGCCCTCTCGCTCTGGGCCTGAGAAGATATGTCGAAACTGAGTCGGCATCCCGCTGGGCTGCTTCGCTTCGGTGCGCTCGCCCACCGGTGTCATCTGGTCTAGCGGCCCGGCATCTTCACTTGGTGTTGACACTCGCGCTGTGAGCGCTGCCATCTCCACCTCACATGAGGCCCCCTTTCCTACCCCACTCGCAGCGTGCTTTCCAAGCTCGTCATGTTGCGTGTGCCTTGAAGGGGGGCAAACTCGTTTCTTGCTCTCGCTCGCAGGCGATCGCGCACAACCAAACGGTTGGTCGCCCTCGAGCATGCAGCTCTGCGTCGTCGCGCCATGAAGCCGCGTGCTATCATCTTGCGATTCAACTATCGGTGTTGCCGACCTGCATCGGACCTGTGCATCACGCACGGCATCGCTTCACCGTCTGCCACTCCTGCTGACCGCCATAGCTGTGGAGGCTACGAACTAGTCACTATAATAATAATAAAAACAAGACCTCAACTGGCAGACATCCGGACTCACAGGGTCTCGAGACCCGCGGCCTTCACGAAGGAGCCGACGATTCGGAGCGGCGCACACCGACACCGGCGCACAATGCACACTTACCTCGACCGGCACTGGATCCTAATTTGTACTCTGTAGGTATAGCATGGGCATAACATGGGCATGGCCTGCCCACGAATACACTCCTCCTGCTCGCGATGAGTGTTCTCCCCCCTTTGCCTCCTGCCTTGCCATGGTTCTGCTTCACCTCAGAAACACCCCCTAGAGCGCTGGCTCACGCACCGGTGTCCTCCAGTCTAGCGGCCCGGCCTCTTCACTTGGTGTCGACATCCGCGCTGCGAGTGCTGCTGTCTCCACCCCACCTGAGGTCCCCCCTCCCACCGCACTCGAAGCTTGCTCACCAAGCTCATCATATTGCGTGTGGCCTGAGGGGAGGCGATCTCGTTTCTTGCTCACGCCCGCAAGCGATCTCGCACAAACCAACCGTTGGCCGCCCTCGAGCGCGCAGCTCAGCGTCATTGCGACACAAAATCGCGTGCTGTCATCTTGCGAGTTAACTGTCAGTGTTGTCGACCTACGTCGGGCCTGTGCATCGCACACGGCATCGCTTCACCGTCTGCCCTTTCCACTGGCTGCCCTGGGTGGCGGGCGCATGGAGGGTGCGTGTCTGAGCTAACCACTGGGTCCTTTGAACGAGCGAACTAGCTGACTGGTGGTGGCGACGAATGCACTATGCCAGAGACCGTGGCACTAAGTGACGCGGGCTCGGCCACGCTCGAGTTGTGAAACTCGTGCGGCCCCTCCCGCGCCGCTCACATGGAGAGTCCCTGCTTCTCCGCGACCCACGCTGCCAAGCCATCTGGCCTCTTGTGCTTGCCATTGCGGCACTGCTCGCCGTGGCCGCATTTGGATAGCAGATAGAACTTGCATGTGCCGGGAACCTACGCTCGCTTCGGCTAGGAGCGCGTCGTACGCACTCTTCTCCATGGAAACGCGCCTGATGCCGCTCGACTCCTGAGCCCTTGCTCCGCCCTGCTGGGACGAGTCCTCGGCCTTGTCGCGCCAGCGACCAGGGTGCGTGTCGCGCGCTGGTGACCGGCTTCGGCTGCGACTTGCCTGTCGGCGGCGGTCTCGTGCTCCCCGCCCGCGGCCTTCTTGGCGCCGGCTCGCGCGGCCATCACCACCTCTCGCGTCACGCTCGCCCTTCCGGTCTCGGCACTTATCGGTGTCGAGCCGTCCGCTCTGTGTATCACGCACGGAATCACTTTAATGTCTGCCTTTCATGCTGAGTGGCAGGGCTGTGGTGGCTCCCCACTGATCACTCGACTGGATCCTAACGAACAAATGTGCGAGCGAGCTAACAACTGGGATCCGTTGAGCAAGTAGCTAACTAACTGATGGCGGCGGGGAACGCACATCGCGCTTCTTCACCAACCGGTACTCAAGTGAGAACTCATCATACAGTGAGTTGAACTCCTGCACCACCGCTTCCAGCGATGGTTGAGCTTCGTCGAACATTCGGAAGCGCATCATCGCGTTCTCGTACGAGCGCGCAATGCCCTTGACGAACTCGCTGAACTGTGCCGCTGTCTTGCCTGTCGAGCGCGCTGAGACTGTGAGCTTGCGGTCAAGGATTGTTACGCCTCTGGCCATCTCCTCCCAGTCCATGAGCTTTGCGATGCGCTCAAGTGCTGGTTGACATCAGCCTCTTACACTTCAGCTTCCATCAGCTTCCCCCTAATGTCCACCCCTGTCAGAACCTTGACCCAACACTTTGCACCAACCCCATCCGTGAGCTCAGCCATTCCCCCAAAGAAATTGCGCACGACAGCGTGAACCTCCTTGGTGCTCTCGTGTCCCGACTCCTCCTCGCTCACCACCATCATTACCTCTTGACACTTTGCCCCGTATGCCTCTTTGAGGATCAAACGAAATTGTTTATCCTCTGATGACTTGCGCACCGTCTTCACCTTCATGTAGGTACCGTCCTGCATCACGAGGAGCGCTGGCTTCACCTTCCAGCGCTCGTTGACGAGCGTGCGTAGCTCCCCAGGCCTGACTCCTTCTGAATCTCCTGGTACGTTCAAACCTTCCTTGGAGTGGGGCATGCGATAAAAGCCCTCCTCGATCGGCACCACGGTACGACCTTGCTCCTCTTGGTCCTCTGCTCGCATGTGTCGGCTGCAATCTCCAGGTGGATCTCCGCCCGTGACATGCCCGCAACGATCGTAGGCTTCACTCCGCCCTCATGCGTCCGAAATCGTAAACTCACGGTGTGTGTAAGTTGGTCTGTTGGGTCTACCGGTAGTCTATCTTGTACCAGTAGCCTAATATTAAGGTCGGTCTTGGCAACTGACAGTGGCGGCCCGTCTCGCCTCGCTCGCCGCTCCGGACGCCGGCACGCGCACGTCTCGCGTACCCAGCGCCACGCCTGGCGCTTTCTAACGTGGCAGCACCTCGTAGTCACGATCCACCTCCTCTATGAATTCCACTGCGCTACCGCGCGACGCGGTCCCCAATGACACTCAAGTCAGCAAATTCGCTCCAATCGACATCGATGGAGAACCAATCGTCTGGGGCGGCAACCCCACCCACCTCGAGGGTGTACTTCACGAGGCCGGACTCTTTAATGAACGCCACGGCCTCTTTCAGCCTCTCATCTACGAGGGAGGCGTGCTTCTGTCCAATGGCAAGCTAGCAGTCGACTCGCTGAGTTCCGTTTCTTTCGCTTGTGGTGTTGTGTCTGACCCCACGCCTTGCGATTTTTCAAATCCCTGCCCTCGAACGCCAGCATGCATCGCGCGCTTTGACTCGGACGCCTCCTCACGCAACGCGGCTGCCTTTACTGTTCCTTCGGCGATACCAGCCGGGTTGGGAGACTCATATGTGGTATCAAAGTTCGCTGTTGCCGCTGAAGACCAGACCTTCGTCAAGTCACTGTCATACATATTCAGGGACTCGGACAAGGCGCAAGAGCTCATCACGAGCTGCGCCGGTAGCGGTCGCAAGTTCCTCGAGCTTCTCCGCGCCGAAGCCTCGAAGGCGACGCCACAAGACCGGGCGCTAGTCCTCTCTCAAAACAACCGCTTCATTGTTGCCGGCTTGGCCGGTGAGGTCAACCTTTCATCATTCAACAATCACTACAAGCAATTCAAAAGAGTACAACGCAACCTTCCCCCAGCCTCTCGTTTGACGGAAGAAGCCATCATGGAAATGCTTCACGGCATTATGTTCAAAGACGCATCCCTTCGGGCGCTCTATGAGATCCGCCTCTAAGTATCACCACCCGCCGATTTGCCCACTACCCTTGACCTCATACGTCAGATGCTACGCTCACGCGTGGTCACCGGCGAGCTCATCTCTCCAACGCCCGTAGGTTCCTCAGAGCTCCAAAGCCTCGTGGCCGCCGCCATCGCCGCAAACGATTTTCCTCGCGCCCACGCCCTTCTCGCCGACCCGGCAAAGTACTCTGCCGACTCTCCGCTTAAACCGCGCTATATAGGTGACGACGCCAAGCCGAAGGTCCCCCGCGATAAGACCGTGTCGCATTATCAAATGGGTACCCGGCATGAGCCTTTGCTCGTGCGGCGGTAAGCACCTCCTCCGCGATTGCCCTAAGGGAAATAGCGGTGACAAAGGCGACAACGGCAAGCAAAAGCAATATCAACCGCCGTCCGATAAGGGTGCCGACCCGAAGCGGGAGCAAAGGAGCCTTGTCATCGAGCACGACGGTTCGGATTCCACCCTCGCGGCGCAACTCGACGCATTCTTTAACGAAGCTTCGCCCTCATGTATTCAAGCGAATACCGCCCTCCTCACGCTTGATGACACTTGCGATGACGGCACCGAAAGCTCCCCGCCTCCGCCGCAACCGCAACCTCGCCCTATCGCCGCTCTCGTCGACCCACCGCAAGAGCAAACGCCGACGCCCGCCTTGGCCTCCAAACGCGGAACGTCCTTCCTCGCCTCGGCCTCCTCATTCTACGAGCGCCATCACCTCTCATGCTTCGTGGCACTCTTGGCGGTCCTCCTCGCTCTCGCGACTCTCCACGCGGGGGGGGGGGGGCTTCGTACCAAGCGCGAACGCCCCGGACTCGCTCACGATTCAACCTCCCATCGGCGACGCCACTAGCTTCGACCACCACGCGCTTGCCACCGACGCCGCCGAACGACACTCCTCATCCCACGCCCTCCGCTCGATGGATAATCTCGTCGTCCGCGCTCCTCCAAAGTTTCCTCGCATTCATCGTTTCTTTCTTCATCGTTTGGCCGTATTGGTCTTACCACATTGCCACGCACGTACCTCGCGACGCGCTTCGAGTGATCGGATGTTGCCTCATCCTCCCTCTAGTCGGCGCACTTGCCTTGCTCGACGGTCGTCCACGGCTCGGGCTTGAGTCACTAGCATGCGGTGCGGCACAATCCGCCAATGCCCTTCAATCGCGCGTGCCGTTGCTAGGGCGCCTCCTCCTCGCATCGTCCGCGATCTTCGTCGGGTTCAATCCACACGTGCGGTCGGTCGACGACGCTCCCACCCGCCGCGTAGCTAAGAACATCTCCTCCGCGTGCGATCGGCTTGCCCACGCCCACATGCGGGACGCCATCATCATCGACGCCCACGTACCTTACTTAGGCGCTTGGAGCCCCCGGCCCCCAACCGAAGGAAACGAGTCCACCTTCTTACACGACGTCTCCCCCGAGCGCCACACGGCATTCCTCAACCAATCGAACGCCGTAGCCACCGCGGTCAAATCACTCGCCTCTCGCAAAGATCTCGCGGGCAATCTCCCCGGCTTTTGCGCCACGCCGGATTCCGGATGCACCGGTAGCCTCACGAATGATTGCGACCTACTCACCGACACTCGACCGTGTGACGAAGTATTCAGCCAAGCCAACGGCCACGTCGCACGGTGCACCGCCATTGGCACGCTCCCCGTCATTGCGAAGAACGGAAAAGGCCAATACGTGCGCTTCGCCTTCACTAACGTTCGTTGTGTCCCAGGATTCAAATACACCCTCCTTTCCGTGACGCAACTTTGGGAGGGACAACACATCGACGCCCGATTCCGCGATCTCAACTACCTCGAGCTTCCCACTCCCTCCGGTAGCATGACGATCCCCTAATACCCCTCGCTCAAACTTAGCTCGCTAGTACTCGTTAGCGATGCCAACCTCAAGCTCTGAGCCGATAAGCGCAACCTCGTCGCTGTCGCCAACGTCTCCGCTCCTCCCCACGACCCGCACTCACCCCCTCATCGTTCCCTCGCGCTCCTAGGTTTCCACTCACCGAAGGCCACTTCGCATATCGAGCGTATGTCCGCGTTTCAAGCATCTGAATTGGTACACCGGCGGCGACACCAAGGCATTGGCAAGCTCCGCATGCTACCGCACATCACCACCAACGCCCCGAAGAACCTCTCCGCCGCCCCGATCATGCCATGCGTCCATTGCGCCGCCGCGCAAATTCGCCGTAGTCCCCACTCCGGCACTCTCATTACGCCCTTTCCCGAGCCGGGCAAGCTCCATGTCGACCTCAAAGGACCATTCATCAACTCTATAGGAGGCTACAAGTACGCGGCCTTCTTCATCGATGAGCACACACGGTACATTTGGGTCGAGTTTCTCAAGGAAAAATCCGAAACCGTAACCGCTACCAAGCGGGTGATCGCACGCTTCAACGCCGAAGTCGGCGTCCCGGTCGGCGACGACGGCAAGCCGACGACGCGACCCGTCGTGCGGGAGCTTCGTAGCGACCACGAGGGGGGGCTCGATACCCATGCCTTTCAAGCTTTCCGTGAGCACGCGTCCCTACACTCATCGATGAGCCCTCCCACGACCATGACCTCAACCCTATCGCCGAGTCGACCATCCGCGTAATCGACACTAACGCCACCGCCGCACGCTCCTTATCGGGCTCTCCCGCGTCCTTTTGGCCTTGGCTCATCCACAACTCCGTCGACATCCATAACACCGGCCCATGTGACATCGGCTCCTCCTCGGCGACAAACAACTCACGCCGCACCAACGATTCACGCTTCGGCAACCGGCGTGCATGGATCTCTTGACCTTCAGAAGCCGGGCCGTCATCCTCAAACCCCCGAACACCAAAGGAAAGGCGACCTTTCATCACGAGGTTGGGTAGGCAAGCTACTCGGCCGTTCGTCCTTATCCGTAGGTGCCTACGACGTGTGGGTCGACGCTATCGGTCACGTCGTTACTAGCTTGAGCGTGCTCGCGGACGAAGAGTACTTTCCTTGGCGAGGCAAAGACGCGTTCCAACCGCTCACACCTTCGTCGCGAGCGCCTACGCAACCCGCCAACACCCCTCTCGGCGTCCCCATCACCTGAAGCGCGACCAACAACATAGTCCCGTCGATCGCCCCACACTCGAGCGTAGGTTCCTCACTCCCCGTCAACCTCTCCTTCCTAGACCTCTTCTCGGGCTCCTACTACAAGACCGGCGGCCTTGCCGACCGAATGAAACCCTTCGGTTGGACCCGCGTGGACACAATCGACAACAACTCCACCTCGGGTGGCGGATGGAACCACGACCTCTTGAACGACGCGAAATACGCGGAGCTTCTCGACGCGGCGAAGCGCGGTGCGTGGCACGGCATGATGGTCGCCCTCCCGTGTTCCCC
>CATOSE010000098.1:0-10631 GCA_951812265.1 Taphrorychus bicolor | reverse complement strand
CTTGCCAACACCAGGCTGAAGTTAGATTCAGATTTAGATTCAATATTCAGATTTTTACAACGGACCAGATAAGTACTGAACATAATGAAAAAAATATATATAAATGGGTTCTGACAAACTACCATGCACGCATATGCACTTTTTAAACCCTACTCGAGACTTACGCGAAATAAATTCGTAAGGGGTAAAATCTACCCCCTCTTGGAAAAGCAATCAAATTCAAAATTCTGCAAATATGACGTTGTGCACTACTCTAGTAAGGAGAAGGAGGCAGGCCTATATGCATATTGTAACACCCTATGTGAGATTCATTCGAAATAACTTCGTAGGGGGTATAAATTACCCCCACCCCGAAAAGAAGTAAAACTCAAAACAGCGCAAACCTGACGTTGTGCACTATTCTAGTAAATAGTAGGAGGGAGGCCTAGATGCACTTTATCACACACTATGCGAGATTCATTCCAAATAACTTCGTGGGGGTAGAAATTACCCCCACCCCGAAGAGCAATAAAACTCAAAATAGCGCAAACCTGACGTTGTGCACTATTCTAGTAAACAGTAGGAGGGAGGCCTAGATGCACTTTATCACACCCTATGCAAGATTCATTCGAAATAACTTCGTGAGGGTAGAAACTACCCCCACCCCGAAAAGCAATAAAACTAAAAATAGCGGAAACCTGACGTTGTGCACTATTCTAGTAAACAGTAGGAGGGAGGCCTAGTTGCACTTTATAACAACCTATGCAAGATTCATTCGAAATAACTTCGTGAGGGTAGAAACTACCCCCACCACGAAAAGCAATAAAACTCAAAATAGCGCAAACCTGACGTTGTGCACTATTCTAGTAAATAGTAGGAGCGAGGACTAGATGCACTTTATCACACCCTATGCAAGATTCATTCGAAATAACTTCGTGAGGGTAGAAATTACCCCCACCCCGAAAAGCAATAAAACTCAAAATAGCGCAAACCTGACGTTGTGCACTATTCTAGTAAATAGTATGAGTGACGCCTAGATGCACTTTATAACACCCTATGCAAGATTCATTCCAAATAACTTCGTGGGGGTAGAAATTACCCCCACCCCGAAAAGCAATAAAACTAAAAATAGCGGAAACCTGACGTTGTGCACTATTCTAGTAAACAGTAGGAGGGAGGCCTAGATGCACTTTATAGCAACCTATGCAAGATTCATTCGAAATAACTTCGTGAGGGTAGAAACTACCCCCACCACGAAAAGCAATAAAACTCAAAATAGCGGAAACCTGACGTTGTGCACTATTCTAGTAAATAGTATGAGGGAGGCCTAGATGCACTTTATAACACCCTATGCAAGATTCATTAGAAATAACTTCGTGAGGGTAGAAACTACCCCCACCCCGAAAAGCAATAAAACTAAAAATAGCGGAAACCTGACGTTGTGCACTATTCTAGTAAACAGTAGGAGGGAGGCCTAGATGCACCTTATCACACCCTATGCAAGATTCATTCGAAATAACTTCGTGAGGGTAGAAACTACCCCACCACGAAAAGCAAAAAAACTCAAAATACCGGAAACCTGACGTTGTGCACTATTCTAGTAAATAGTAGGAGGCAGGCCTAGATGCACTTTATCACACCCTATGCAAGATTCATTAGAAATAACTTCGTGAGGGTAGAAACTACCCCCACCCCGAAAAGCAATAAAACTAAAAATAGCGGAAACCTGACGTTGTGCACTATTCTAGTAAACAGTAGGAGGGAAGCCTAGATGCACCTTATCACACCCTATGCAAGATTCATTCGAAATAACTTCGTGAGGGTAGAAACTACCCCCACCCCGAAAAGCAATAAAACTCAAAATAGCGGAAACCTGACGTTGTGCGCTATTCTAGTAAATAGTATGAGGGAGGCCTAGATGCACTTTATAACACCCTATGCAAGATTCATTCGAAATAACTTCGTGGGGGGTAGAAACTACCCCCACCCCAAAAAGCAATAAAACTCACAATAGCGGAAACCTGACGTTGTGCACTATTCTAGTAAATAGCATGAGGGAGGTCTAGATGCACTTTATCACACCCTATGCAAGATTCATTCGAAATAACTTCGTGAGGGTCGAAACTACCCCCACCACGAAAAGCAATAAAACTCAAAATAGCGGAAACCTGACGTTGTGCACTATTCTAGTAAATAGTAGGAGGGAGGCCTAGATGCACTTTATAACACCCTATGCAAGATTCATTAGAAATAACTTCGTGAGGGTAGAAACTACCCCCACCCCGAAAAGCAATAAAACTAAAAATAGCGGAAACCTGACGTTGTGCACTATTCTAGTAAACAGTAGGAGGGAGGCCTAGATGCACTTTATCACACCCTATGCAAGATTCATTCGAAATAACTTCGTGAGGGTAGAAACTACCCCCACCCCGAAAAGCAATAAAACTCAAAATGTCGAAACGTACCCAATTCCATTAAAACATCTCTTACCCTTTCGGAATAATCAAGATATATGTATTTTGAAATTCTAACTTCAACACCCCGTAACTTTTTAACGAAGCTCGATAGGTGACACAAATGTATGACAAACTCCCCTTAAAATCGACCAAAGAATATAAGATTTCATTTTCGTCCTCCCATTATGACTCACCCTGTATATCTTTGAGGCCCAATATCTCCCTTAGGAGTGGCGAGAAGAGGTTAGCTGACAAACTACTGTTATTTGGACCTGCATCTAACATTGTATTTTAAACAGTTTAAATAAATATCGATTTTTCTCGATTTTTTTTTTTTTTTTGATCAAAATCTGGAGAGTTTCCCATAAAGGTGCATGCAGCTGAAAATAATGGGGGGCCAGTCCGTTCTTGTCTTTTTGATAAGAATAGAAGCCGGGTTTTAGTGGCGAATAATGGTTATTATTTCGGTAAAACATCACACAAGTGGTTCAAAATTTTCAGCCAAAAACTGTAAACAACTTTACATTGATTGCAACGTACGTACGTATTTGAGGACCTATGTCACCCTACGAGTGACGTTAGGAAAAAAAGTTATATGATAAATTACCGTTATTTTGACCTGCCCTATACGTTCCCGAAAAATTGTCACGTACTCATGGGACACCCTGTAGGCTACGCATAGATGAACTCAACAGAGAGAAAAAATTAGGTAGGTAGTTATAGCATCTCTACTTCATTGGGCAATGGGTCGGCTCGACGTTGATCGCCGTCAGCCGAGCAAGTAATTCAAATGCCATAAAATATTTCAAATACCCCTAAAGTATTTCAAATACTACAAAGTATTTCAAACACCAGGCATCAAATATCGAAATTCAAAAGTAATTGAAATAAATGCTTCAAATACCAAAAGTTCTTGAATAACTTTTCAAAATAATCCTATTTTAAATACTGCCCAGCTCTGCTTATAATAGTGTACCCTATTATCAATTTTTGCGTTTTATTTCATGTATTAAAAAAGATTAAATTGCAATTTTCACGAACAACAGTACTTTATTGGCAACAAACAAAGCTTTTCAAGGTGGGGTGATTTCTACCCTCACGAAGTTATTCCGAATGAATCTTGCATTGATCAAATGTTGAGTGATACAGTGCATCTAGGCCTCCCTCCTACTATTTACTAGAATAGTGCACAACGTCAGGTTTGCGCTAGTTTAGTTGTATTCCATTTTGGGGTGGGGGTAATTTCTACCCCCCCACGAAGTTATTTCGAATGAATCTCGCATAGGGTGTTATAATGTGCATCTAGGCCTCCCTCCTACTATTTACTAGAATAGTGCACAACGTCAGGTTTCCGCTATTTTGAGTTTTATTGCTTTTCGTGGTGGGGGTAGTTTCGACCCTCACGAAGTTATTTCGAATGAATCTTGCATAGGGTGTGATAAAGTGCATCTAGACCTCCCTCATACTATTTACTAGAATAGTGCACAACGTCAGGTTTCCGCTATTTTGAGTTTTATTGCTTTTCGGGGTGGGGGTAATTTCTACCCCCACGAAGTTATTTGGAATGAATCTTGCATAGGGTGTTATAAAGTGCATCTAGGCGTCACTCATACTATTTACTAGAATAGTGCACAACGTCAGGTTTGCGCTATTTTGAGTTTTATTGCTTTTCGTGGTGGGGGTAGTTTCTACCCTCACGAAGTTATTTCGAATGAATCTTGCATAGGTTGTTATAAAGTGCATCTAGGCCTCCCTCCTACTGTTTACTAGAATAGTGCACAACGTCAGGTTTCCGCTATTTTTAGTTTTATTGCTTTTCGGGGTGGGGGTAATTTCTACCCCCACGAAGTTATTTGGAATGAATCTTGCATAGGGTGTTATAAAGTGCATCTAGGCGTCACTCATACTATTTACTAGAATAGTGCACAACGTCAGGTTTGCGCTATTTTGAGTTTTATTGCTTTTCGGGGTGGGGGTAATTTCTACCCTCACGAAGTTATTTCGAATGAATCTTGCATAGGGTGTGATAAAGTGCATCTAGTCCTCGCTCCTACTATTTACTAGAATAGTGCACTACGTCAGGTTTGCGCTATTTTGAGTTTTATTGCTTTTCGTGGTGGGGGTAGTTTCTACCCTCACGAAGTTATTTCGAATGAATCTTGCATAGGTTGTTATAAAGTGCATCTAGGCCTCCCTCCTACTGTTTACTAGAATAGTGCACAACGTCAGGTTTCCGCTATTTTTAGTTTTATTGCTTTTCGGGGTGGGGGTAGTTTCTACCCTCACGAAGCTATTTCGAATGAATCTTGCATAGGGTGTGATAAAGTGCATCTAGGCCTCCCTCCTACTGTTTACTAGAATAGTGCACAACGTCAGGTTTCCGCTATTTTTAGTTTTATTGCTTTTCGGGGTGGGGGTAATTTCTACCCCCACGAAGTTATTTGGAATGAATCTTGCATAGGGTGTTATAAAGTGCATCTAGGCGTCACTCATACTATTTACTAGAATAGTGCACAACGTCAGGTTTGCGCTATTTTGAGTTTTATTGCTTTTCGGGGTGGGGGTAATTTCTACCCTCACGAAGTTATTTCGAATGAATCTTGCATAGGGTGTGATAAGGTGCATCTAGGCCTCCCTCCTACTGTTTACTAGAATAGTGCACAACGTGAGGTTTCCGCTATTTTGAGTTTTATTGCTTTTTGGTGTGGGGGTAATTTCTACCCCCCACGAAGTTATTTCGAATGAATCTTGCATAGGGTGTGATAAAGTGCCTCTAGGCCTCCCTCCTACTATTTACTAGAATAGTGCACAACGTCAGGTTTCCGCTATTTTGAGTTTTATTGCTTTTCGGGGTGGGGGTAGTTTCTACCCTCACGAAGTTACTTCGAATGAATCTTGCATAGGGTGTTATAAAGTGCATCTAGGCCTCCCTCATACTATTTACTAGAATAGTGCACAACGTCAGGTTTCCGCTATTTTGAGTTTTATTGCTTTTCGGGGTGGGGGTAGTTTCTACCCTCACGAAGTTATTTCGAATGAATCTTGCATAGGGTGTGATAAGGTGCATCTAGGCCTCCCTCCTACTGTTTACTAGAATAGTGCACAACGTCAGGTTTCCGCTATTTTTAGTTTTATTGCTTTTCGGGGTGGGGGTAGTTTCTACCCTCACGAAGTTATTTCTAATGAATCTTGCATAGGGTGTGATAAAGTGCATCTAGGCCTCCCTCATACTGTTTACTAGAATAGTGCACAACGTCAGGTTTCCGCTATTTTGAGTTTTATTGCTTTTCGTGGTGGGGGTAATTTCTACCCCCACGAAGTTATTTGGAATGAATCTTGCATAGGGTGTTATAAAGTGCATCTAGGCGTCACTCATACTATTTACTAGAATAGTGCACAACGTCAGGTTTGCGCTATTTTGAGTTTTATTGCTTTTCGGGGTGGGGGTAATTTCTACCCTCACGAAGTTATTTCGAATGAATCTTGCATAGGGTGTGATAAAGTGCATCTAGTCCTCGCTCCTACTATTTACTAGAATAGTGCACAACGTCAGGTTTGCGTTATTTTGAGTTTTATTGCTTTTCGTGGTGGGGGTAGTTTCTACCCTCACGAAGTTATTTCGAATGAATCTTGCATAGGTTGTTATAAAGTGCATCTAGGCCTCCCTCCTACTGTTTACTAGAATAGTGCACAACGTCAGGTTTCCGCTATTTTTAGTTTTATTGCTTTTCGGGGTGGGGGTAGTTTCTACCCTCACGAAGTTATTTCGAATGAATCTTGCATAGGGTGTGATAAAGTGCATCTAGGCCTCCCTCCTACTGTTTACTAGAATAGTGCACAACGTCAGGTTTGCGCTATTTTGAGTTTTATTGCTCTTCGGGGTGGGGGTAATTTCTACCCCCACGAAGTTATTTGGAATGAATCTCGCATAGTGTGTGATAAAGTGCATCTAGGCCTCCTTCCTACTATTTACTAGAATAGTGCACAACGTCAGGTTTCCGGTATTTTGAGTTTTTTTTTGCTTTTCGTGGTGGGGTAGTTTCTACCCTCACGAAGTTATTTCGAATGAATCTTGCATAGGGTGTGATAAGGTGCATCTAGGCCTCCCTCCTACTATTTACTAGAATAGTGCACAACGTCAGGTTTCCGCTATTTTGAGTTTTATTGCTTTTCGGGGTGGGGGTAGTTTCTACCCTCACGAAGTTATTTCGAATGAATCTTGCATAGGGTGTTATAAAGTGCATCTAGGCCTCCCTCATACTATTTACTAGAATAGTGCACAACGTCAGGTTTCCGCTATTTTGAGTTTTATTGCTTTTCGGGGTGGGGGTAGTTTCTACCCTCACGAAGTTATTTCGAATGAATCTTGCATAGGGTGTGATAAGGTGCATCTAGGCCTCCCTCCTACTGTTTACTAGAATAGTGCACAACGTCAGGTTTCCGCTATTTTTAGTTTTATTGCTTTTCGGGGTGGGGGTAGTTTCTACCCTCACGAAGTTATTTCTAATGAATCTTGCATAGGGTGTGATAAAGTGCGTCTAGGCCTCCCTCCTACTATTTACTAGAATAGTGCACAACGTCAGGTTTCCGGTATTTTGAGTTTTTTTGCTTTTCGTGGTGGGGTAGTTTCTACCCTCACGAAGTTATTTCGAATGAATCTTGCATAGGGTGTGATAAGGTGCATCTAGGCCTCCCTCCTACTGTTTACTAGAATAGTGCACAACGTCAGGTTTCCGCTATTTTTAGTTTTATTGCTTTTCGGGGTGGGGGTAGTTTCTACCCTCACGAAGTTATTTCTAATGAATCTTGCATAGGGTGTTATAAAGTGCATCTAGGCCTCCCTCATACTATTTACTAGAATAGTGCACAACGTCAGGTTTCCGCTATTTTGAGTTTTATTGCTTTTCGTGGTGGGGGTAGTTTCTACCCTCACGAAGTTATTTCGAATGAATCTTGCATAGGTTGTTATAAAGTGCATCTAGGCCTCCCTCCTACTGTTTACTAGAATAGTGCACAACGTCAGGTTTCCGCTATTTTTACTTTAATTGCTTTTCGGGGTGGGGGTAATTTCTACCCCCACGAAGTTATTTGGAATGAATCTTGCATAGGGTGTTATAAAGTGCATCTAGGCCTCCCTCCTACTGTTTACTAGAATAGTGCACAACGTCAGGTTTCCGCTATTTTGAGTTTTATTGCTTTTTGGTGTGGGGGTAATTTCTACCCCCCACGAAGTTATTTCGAATGAATCTTGCATAGGGTGTGATAAAGTGCCTCTAGGCCTCCCTCCTTCTATTTACTAGAATAGTGCACAACGTCAGGTTTGCGCTATTTTGAGTTTTATTGCTCTTCGGGTTGGGGGTAATTTCTACCCCCACGAAGTTATTTGGAATGAATCTCGCATAGTGTGTGATAAAGTGCATCTAGGCCTCCCTCCTACTATTTACTAGAATAGTGCACAACGTCAGGTTTCCGGTATTTTGAGTGTTTTTGCTTTTCGTGGTGGGGTAGTTTCTACCCTCACGAAGTTATTTCGAATGAATCTTGCATAGGGTGTGATAAGGTGCATCTAGGCCTCCCTCCTACTGTTTACTAGAATAGTGCACAACGTCAGGTTTCCGCTATTTTTAGTTTTATTGCTTTTCGGGGTGGGGGTAGTTTCTACCCTCACGAAGTTATTTCTAATGAATCTTGCATAGGGTGTGATAAAGTGCATCTAGGCCTCCCTCCTACTATTTACTAGAATAGTGCACAACGTCAGGTTTCCGGTATTTTGAGTTTTTTTGCTTTTCGTGGTGGGGTAGTTTCTACCCTCACGAAGTTATTTCGAATGAATCTTGCATAGGGTGTGATAAGGTGCATCTAGGCCTCCCTCATACTGTTTACTAGAATAGTGCACAACGTCAGGTTTCCGCTATTTTTAGTTTTATTGCTTTTCGGGGTGGGGGTAGTTTCTACCCTCACGAAGTTATTTCTAATGAATCTTGCATAGGGTGTTATAAAGTGCATCTAGGCCTCCCTCATACTATTTACTAGAATAGTGCACAACGTCAGGTTTCCGCTATTTTGAGTTTTATTGCTTTTCGTGGTGGGGGTAGTTTCTACCCTCTCGAAGTTATTTCGAATGAATCTTGCATAGGTTGTTATAAAGTGCATCTAGGCCTCCCTCCTACTGTTTACTAGAATAGTGCACAACGTCAGGTTTCCGCTATTTTTAGTTTTATTGCTTTTCGGGGTGGGGGTAATTTCTACCCCCACGAAGTTATTTGGAATGAATCTTGCATAGGGTGTTATAAAGTGCATCTAGGCGTCACTCATACTATTTACTAGAATAGTGCACAACTTCAGGTTTGCGCTATTTTGAGTTTTATTGCTTTTCGGGGTGGGGGTAATTTCTACCCTCACGAAGTTATTTCGAATGAATCTTGCATAGGGTGTGATAAGGTGCATCTAGGCCTCCCTCCTACTGTTTACTAGAATAGTGCACAACGTCAGGTTTCCGCTATTTTGAGTTTTATTGCTTTTTGGTGTGGGGGTAATTTCTACCCCCCACGAAGTTATTTCGAATGAATCTTGCATAGGGTGTGATAAAGTGCCTCTAGGCCTACCTCCTACTATTTACTAGAATAGTGCACAACGTCAGGTTTCCGCTATTTTGAGTTTTATTGCTTTTCGGGGTGGGGGTAGTTTCTACCCTCACGAAGTTATTTCGAATGAATCTTGCATAGGGTGTTATAAAGTGCATCTAGGCCTCCCTCATACTATTTACTAGAATAGTGCACAACGTCAGGTTTCCGCTATTTTGAGTTTTATTGCTTTTCGTGGTGGGGGTAGTTTCTACCCTCACGAAGTTATTTCGAATGAATCTTGCATAGGTTGTTATAAAGTGCATCTAGGCCTCCCTCCTACTGTTTACTAGAATAGTGCACAACGTCAGGTTTCCGCTATTTTTAGTTTTATTGCTTTTCGGGTGGGGGTAATTTCTACCCCCACGAAGTTATTTGGAATGAATCTTGCATAGGGTGTTATAAAGTGCATCTAGGCGTCACTCATACTATTTACTAGAATAGTGCACAACGTCAGGTTTGCGCTATTTTGAGTTTTATTGCTTTTAGGGGTGGGGGTAATTTCTACCCTCACGAAGTTATTTCGAATGAATCTTGCATAGGGTGTGATAAAGTGCATCTAGTCCTCGCCTCTACTATTTACTAGAATAGTGCACAACGTCAGGTTTGCGCTATTTTGAGTTTTATTGCTTTTCGTGGTGGGGGTAGTTTCTACCCTCACGAAGTTATTTCGAATGAATCTTGCATAGGTTGTTATAAAGTGCATCTATTCCTCCCTCCTACTGTTTACTAGAATAGTGCACAACGTCAGGTTTCCGCTATTTTTAGTTTTATTGCTTTTCGGGGTGGGGGTAGTTTCTACCCTCACGAAGTTATTTCGAATGAATCTTGCATAGGGTGTGATAAAGTGCATCTAGGCCTCCCTCCTACTGTTTACTAGAATAGTGCACAACGTCAGGTTTGCGCTATTTTGAGTTTTATTGCTCTTCGGGGTGGCGGTAATTTCTACCCCCACGAAGTTATTTGGAATGAATCTCGCATAGTGTGTGATAAAGTGCATCTAGGCCTCCCTCCTACTATTTACTAGAATAGTGCACAACGTCAGGTTTGCGCTATTTTGAGTTTTATTGCTCTTCGGGGTGGGGGTAATTTCTACCCCCACGAAGTTATTTGGAATGAATCTCGCATAGTGTGTGATAAAGTGCATCTAGGCCTCCCTCCTACTATTTACTAGAATAGTGCACAACGTCAGGTTTGCGCTGTTTTGAGTTTTACTTCTTTTCGGGGTGGGGGTAATTTATACCCCCTACGAAGTTATTTCGAATGAATCTCACATAGGGTGTTACAATATGCATATAGGCCTGCCTCCTTCTCCTTACTAGAGTAGTGCACAACGTCATATTTGCAGAATTTTGAATTTGATTGCTTTTCCAAGAGGGGGTAGATTTTACCCCTTACGAATTTATTTCGCGTAAGTCTCGAGTAGGGTTTAAAAAGTGCATATGCGTGCATGGTAGTTTGTCAGAACCCATTTATATATATTTTTTTCATTATGTTCAGTACTTATCTGGTCCGTTGTAAAAATCTGAATACTGAATCTAAATCTGAATCTAACTTCAGCCTGGTCCTGAAA
>CATOSE010000097.1:0-11541 GCA_951812265.1 Taphrorychus bicolor | reverse complement strand
GTGTAACTGCCTCCGGGAACCCTGTCCTTGTACCTAATATAGTGTAATTGTGTGTTTGGGGGTATGTGTGTGTGACGGGGAGATTGTCTTGTTTGGGCATCGTGTTGGAGGCAGGTGTCCGCCGCTGGTGGCGGCCGTGGTGTTGACCCACTGGTTTCTTGTTATCGGGTCTTATATTCACGTGGTGCTTCAGCCGGGAATCGACCAGACCCGAGTCGATATGGCAGCGAGCAAGGAAGTCTCGTATGACTTCCTCCCCTATGACTGTACGCCAGGTGAGCTGTTCGACGCCTTTGAAGAGAGGCTGCTGAATGGCTGCACGAACACCGACGATCGGGGCTACAGCCTCGCAGACTGCTTGCTCTGCATCGATGAAGGCTCGGCTGGAGGCCCTGCGATCGTTGGAACCCCCGCGCAGATCCAGAAGGCCAACGCTGCACGCCTCAAACGTCTCAAGCAGAGCTACGGCAGTCTCACGAAGCATCTCGCCGGAGGCTCCAGCGCCGATCACCTCACGTACATGAAGCAGAACCACTTTCAGAACGGATACGACGCGTGGATGTATCTTGCGGGCCAGTGCCGCACTCCGATCACATGATCCGCCTGAAAGAACTTGACGCCAAGTGGGACGCTGTCGATCTGCTGGCGGATGTCGGAGTGAATGAGAACACAATCCATCTGCTGTCAGTCAGAATCAGCACAACCAACTCGCGCAGGCCCGTGGCCAACCAAAAGAGCCGGACTGAGAAGGCGGAGAAGCTGCTCGAATGCATCTTCAGTACGTCGAAACACTTCTCAGAACAGGCCCTGGTCGAATACAACGCCCTGCCAGGTTCGCGTCAGTTCGAGCACGCGATTGGTCCCTTTGCTGGCCAGCGCGACTACGACGGCCTCACTAAGCACTACCAGCAGCTCTGGTCGTCAGCCGTGACGAGCAAGCTGCCTGGGTTCCATGTGCGTGCGCCCACCGCGAAGCCGCCTGTCTCGCAGCGAGGTACGCTCGAGGCTGGACTCTCGATGCTCGAAATGAGTGGAGCACATGGAATAGAAGATGAAGGCGCGCTGTTCCGCGCGCAACTCCATGGCGAAGCCGGCTCAACTAATTTCGTCGTTCCGCGCGCAGGCTCACCGAGCCGTTCTCTCGCTTTCCTTGCCGAAGCTGGAGATGACCTCGCCTCGCGCCACGGCGTGTGTACGACCACCGACTGGTCGTCACTCAACGGCTCCGAGTGCATGCTGGCTGTCGACGAAGGCGAAGTTCGCGGAGAAGGCGACGCAGTCTACCTCTTCGATGCAGATGACACCCCCAGCATCGAGATCATCTGCGACTGCTGCCGCGGCATCGGCCATGTGAAGCGCGTCTGCCCGTCCAGCCGCAACCGCTTCCGGTCGTTCCAGTATGCTATCGCAGCGCTGAACGCGAAGCTTGCGAAAGTTGGCAAGGGCCCCCCGCGCCGCCCGCCAGGCCGTGGCCAGCGTGCGCCGTTCCAGACGCAGCCCCGTCGCTTCCAGCAGCGGCGTGCTGATCTCTCCCGGCCCGGAGCCTTCGCAAAATCCTCTCGGGACAGGCCGTATCGCCCGCCGCGTGCCATGGCAGCCGAAGAGGGAGATGAGGAAGACTCTGAAATTTCGGCTACCGACCCGCGGTCGTCACAGTCCCTTCCTCCCTCCTCCTCCAGCGGATCAGAGCGTCTCGGAATTGTCGAAGAAAGAAAAGTGACCGAGAAACTGGAGACAGTCGAGGAGAAGCAGAAGGGCGTCTCTTTCGCCGCGGAGGAGCTCTCGCAGCCGCTGATCTTCTCGGATGACCTCTTGTTCAAAGAGGAGTCGCTGCGCGTCGCGATAGAGCAGACCGCACCTGTCGTGACGGAGCAACAGCCGCCGCCGCCGCCGAAGAGCCGGGTGCTGTCTCGGTGGATTCTGCTGCCGCTCGGATCGCTGCTGCTGGCTGCTCTCGCTGGCTTCTACTACTCCATGGAGCGCCTGGCTGCAGCCGGAGTAGCGGCGATAGTGATCCTTCTGACCATCTGCGTAGCCGGAACGTGTGCCCTCTCACTGCAGCCGTCCGGACAGGTATCTGTCCCGCTCCTTCCCTCGCCGCCGCCGGCCCTGTTCCTGTCCTCACCGCCGTCGGCTCTCCCCTCGCCGCCGTCGGCCCAGGTCCTGTATTCGTCGCCGTCGGCTCAGCTTCGGCTCAGGAATGTGGCGCTTCTGCCTTCGCCGCCTCCTCCCGTCCCGTTCGAGGACACCCTGCCGCTCTGCAGAGCTGACGAGCAGCTGCTGACTGTTGAACAGCTGACCCCAGGCGGCGAGCACGGCTACATCGCGCGCCCAGATGGCTTGCGCATCATAGTTGACAGTGGCGCCACGTCAACATCGATGTCGGTGTCCAGGGCACCACTGTTTGCGAAAAAGGTAATCGATGACTCTCCGAACCAGTCTATCAAGATCGCGGACAGCAAGTATCTATCCATCGTGCAGATTGTTGAGGCCGAGTTTCCTGCTGACGGCTACCGCCTCCTTCCCGACTCAACCCGTGAGCCGCGCCTGTGGGATGAGCAACCCTGCAGCGCAGGTATCGTATCCTCGCGGACTCTGGTCGTTGATGGCCTGGACGATGACATCGTGCTCCTGGCTGTAAGAGGTCTCAAACGGGATAAGATAAAGGTCTTCTTTAACGATGACAACTCTATCCAGCGCGAAGACTGCCTGCTGCTTGACGATCAGAAAACTGTCATCCCTTTCCGCGGCACGATCGCCTACGAGATCAGCGGGTCAGGCGACTCCGTCTGCGTTGGCAATGAGACAATCACCAACCGCAGATCCGATAAGGTTCCGCTGTATTTCCACCGTGCCCTTGGCCACATCGGCGACGCCCGCCGATCGCACTGCAACATCACCATCGATGGTGTACATATGCAGCGCTTGTCGTCCCAGGCCCATCACAGCTGCGTCGGATGCCGCCTGGGTAACACCAACCGTAGCAGGTGGATGGCGCAGCGGAAACCGAGTCAGTCCATGCAGCCAGGCAGATCGTCTCTGGGTATTACCCACTTCGGACAGCAGGTCGAGTCAGATATCTGCACCGGTTTCGTCCCGTCCTTCCCTCACCAGTTCACCGCGATGGTGAATTTCATCGACCTGTTTGCCCACGAGGTCTCCCTCTCGTTCCTGCGCGCTGGCGACTCGTCTGAGGTGTCCTCTTCTCTCAAAGCGTACATCGATACCAACGAGTCGCGCCTCCCTGATGGCAAGATCGGAATGTGGAAGTGCGACAACAGCACCACCTTCCTGAGCCATGAGACTGAGCAAGCCGCAAAGTTCCTGGTTGAGAAGCGCACTTTCTCCGTGCCGTACGAAAAGAACACGCTGGCTGTGCCGGAGCGCAACTGGGGCGTCCTTGAGCGGATGATTCGCAGCTTCTTGGCTGATGCCTCTGGGCCGGAAGGCAACCAATCAGTGGAGTGTCTCTGGACGTGGTGTGCCGCACAGGCCACACACCTGCTGTACTACCTGCCTACGGCCGCGCTCGTCCCGCCGCAATCACCCTACCAGAAAAGTACGGGGAACACAGCCACAGTGGATCTCAGCTGGGCACGCACCATGCTTTGCGACGTGACCGTGACGCTGCCGGATCGCGATCGTAGTGGCAAACTGTCACACCGCTCCTGCGACGGATGCCACCTCGGGTATGACAAACGTCGAGGTGGGCACTTCGTCTACTGCCCGAGCCTGCAGCGTATCAGTACGTTCAATGTGAAGGAATGGCGGGAGGACGCCTTCACTATTGCTCGCGGCATTACCTCGGATACTCCTGTCGAATACTTCGAGGCTTCTGATCTCACCTTCAGCCCCAGCACCGCAGAGCGCATTCCTCGAAGGCACCGAGCGCCGCGAGCCGCTGCAGCGTCGGAGTCTGAACGCCTTCACGTGATCGCTGTGTTCCACCGAGAGCGCCCTGACAGCGTTATTACGATGCTGCGCGCCCACGGTCATACGGTCACCTCGTACGATCTTCAGAACAGCGCATCGGAAGATCTTACTGTCGCGGCAAACCAGCATCGTGTTCTTGACGAGATCCCTCGAGCAAGCTTCTGCTTGCTGTGCCCCCCGTGCTCCTCGTCGAACATAGCGCTGTCTCCGCCTTGGCGCACCTTCCCTGATCACGTCCGCGGTGTTCCTGGACTTGCCACCCGCCATCAGAAAATCGTCGACGCGCACAACACGCTCTTCGACTTCACCGCCGAATGCATCCTCAAGTGCAATGAGCACAACGTGCCATGGGCCCTCGAAAGCTGTGCTGCGCGTCGGCGTCCCGACAAGGCAGAATGGCAGCGGTTCAGTTCATCAGCCATGATTTGGGACTACCCTCCCATCGAGCGCATCATGAACACGACCACCGCGACGTACAGATGCTGCGCGCAGTGTCAATGGGACGCGCCGCACCAGAAATATACCGGCTGGCTCACGAGCGGTGGCCCCGCTTCACGTGCGTTCGATGTTGTCTTCGGCCACGGCGTATGCGATTGCCCATCGCATGCTCAGGTCCTGCAGGGATTCGATGACGCGGGTGTTGCTAACACCACCAAAGCCGAGGAGTACAACCCGCAATTCTCAGCTGCGCTTACCACCGCCGTTCTGGACACTTGCGGGCTGGATGAGGAGGGAGTTTCTCAGCACGACCAGGAGGGAGAACTGAATGTTTGTGCCGCGCTTCGAAAGTTGAATCAGTCCGAAATCTCTCGCCAGGCGGCAGCATCTCTTCTCTCCGCTACTGAGAATCCCGACGCGCCGGTGACCTCAGGCCTTACTCGAGAACAGATCACGGAGCTCCACGCCACCGCGTACCGGCACCGCCTCGACTTGTCCCCGGACATGGAAATCGTAATCGATGTCTCGGAGGGAGCATTCTCTGCCCTAGATGCGTTTCGCGTCTCTGAGACAGGAACCGAACTTGCTGAGATCAAGACAGTCCAGCAGGCAAGAGAATCCAGGTTCTGGCCCCTCATCAAGAAAGCGATGGAGGATGAGATTCATGGAAAGATGAAGAACGGCGCCTGGAAGGTTGTCTCGAGACCCAAGCACGCGAAGGTGCACAGGTCGCGATGGGTCCTTGGACCAAAGCTCGGTACTGACGGAACATTGATTGAGTTCAAGGCTCGTTTCGTCGGCTGTGGGTACAGCATGTCCAAGGACATCGAGTACGACAACGTCTTCGCGGCCACTCTGCCAGGAGTCAGCTTCAGGCTTCTCTGCTGCTGCATAGCAACCGAGAATCTCGATACGGATCACATCGATGCAATTAAAGCCTTCACCCAAGCAGACATCGATCGTGAAGTGTACGTCGAGATGCCGGAGGGATTCGATGTTAAGGGCTGTGTCTGTCTGCTACTCAAGGCGCTCGAAGGGATCAAGCAGGGTGCTTACCTTTGGTTCGCCCTCAACCGAGCAGCTTGGCTGAAGCTAGGCTTCAAGACGTGGATGAATGAGACCAACTTGTATCTCCTCCCGGGTCTGAAGATTCGAGCTGGTGTCTTTGCCGATGATGTCCTGATAGGCTTCCCATCTGGCGCGCGCGCGCAGTATCTTGCTATTAAGAAGGAGTATGGGAAGATCGTGAACATATCCGGCATCGACACTATTTCCCCCGCGATCAAGTTCGTCGGTGTTCAAGTCGAGCGCGACCGCACGCAAAAGACAGTTCGCATCCACCAGACCCGGTACATCGAGCAGCTTGAGATCGAGTTTAAAGGAAAGGTGAAGCAGCAAGACACACCGTTCGGCGTGAGCAAGGAGCAACGTGGCAACTTCAGCAAACTCGTCGAACGGCTTGATGACACGTCCTCCCCCGCGTTCGATAAGCACCTGTACCTCCAGCTGATTGGGAAGCTTGTGTGGCCCTCCTCGATGACGCGCCCGGACATCGCCATGGCTGTAAGCGTTCTCTGCTCTTGCATGGGCTCTCCGCGTCAGTGCCACTACGATGCTGCTCTTGTCGTGCTTGGCTACCTGATCACCACCAAAACTCTCGGCATCACGTACGGCGGACCTCTCGTCACACCGTTCGGACTGTCCGAGAACCCGCCACACTTCGAGGAATCGGACGGACTGCACTGCATGCATGACTCCTCTTGGGGCCAGTGCGCGAGACCGATGGGAGGCTTCGTGATCATGTACTGCAACGGCGCAGTAGACTACTCCGCGAAGGCAGTTAAGATCGTGCCTGATTCCTCGTGTGAAGCTGAGACAGCGGTGGCGTCGTTTGCGACTAAGGCGGTGTGCTTCGTTCGTGAGAACCTTCGTGAGCAGGGTCGTCGACTCTACGGGCCGACAGCTATGGTGGGTGACAACAAGGCGATGTACGAGAACATCACCAAAGAGGGGGCGTCAGTGCGCACACGCTACTTCGAGCGAGCCACTCTTCTTGTGAAGCGCGCTGTTCTCTTGCTTCTTCTGAAGCCGTTCCTCGTCCCCACCGAGTACATGCTTGCCGACATCTTCACGAAGCCCACGGATAAGTCTACCTTCATCCGGATGCGCAACCGCATGATGAACATCCACTCGGGGCTTCGGAGCGAGTTGATGCTCGGCGCGTCGGCATTGGCTGGAGGAGCTGCCGCGTTGGCTCGTCGGCTGACCTCTGCTCTGTGAGTGTCTTAGTCCTGGTTCCGTGTCGGATTCCGTGATGATTGGACAGTCTGTCCAGGAGGGAGCGTTGAATACCGATACGGAACACTAGTAGTAGTTTGAGTGTAACTGCCTCCGGGAACCCTGTCTTGTACCTAATATAGTGTAATTGTGTGTTTGGGGGTACGTGTGTCAGACGGGGAGATTGTCTTGTTTGGGCATCGGGTCGGAGGCAGGTGTCCGCCGCTGGTGGCGGCCGTGGTGTTGACCCACTGGTTTCTTGTTATCGAGTCTTATATTCAACGACATATTCTTGTCCTTCGGACGCCCCTTGTTCCTTATCTCCAGAGACGGTTGAATGAGCGGCTTGAGTTCCCCGGCGGCGAACAGCTCGTGCGTGGCCTCCAAGATCTCTTGTGCAGTCACTGGATTCCACAAGTTCCCCTGTTGTTGTTCCCATGCCTGAGACAGTCAGTGAGTGAGTGGGAGTGAGTGGGAGTGAGTGGGAGTGAGTGGGTGGGTGGGTGGGTGGGTGGGTGAGTTGGGTGAGTGGGTGAGTTGGTGTGTGTGGGTGAGTTGGGTGGATGGGTGAATTGGGTGGAGAGTGAGAGGGCAACTCGGTGGGCGGCGACGCTGCCGCACCGGCGCAGTCTGCCAAGGCTTCACGTAGTCTGTCCATTTGCTCGTCGTCGACATCAGCACGCGTTTTAGGTGCTTGCATCCCACACGTTCGGAGGCGTTGCGCCCGCACTCGCATACTTCCTCATACTTCCTCTTTTTCATGTTCTTTAGACACACCCGCCATTTGAAGCCCGATCCACCCAAGCTTGACTCGCGTAGTGCACCACTTGACGAAGACTCCACAAAAAAATTGGTCGGCTTCACCCATGCTGCTCGTCTAGTTGACAGCGACTGGGACTGGAAGTGATGACGCCTGCGTCCGCAACTTCGCATGCGCGGTCTCAATGAACGGCACTGGCACATCGACTCCATCCGGCCATTCTTTGCCTAGCTTCTTCCCTGCTCGTGCCTTCGTCTATTCAACTTCCTCCAACAAAGTAGTGGTCCTGGCCCGCTCGAGCATGGAATAGGAGAGTAAGGAGCTGAAGAGATTCTCGTGTTCCCTCATGTTTGCCATCATCTTGAAACTAGCTTCTGCGTCGTTGTTTGTGATGTCACCATGGTTGCACACTCCCTGTGACACAACACAAACATTTCAACATACGTGCAGATGTTATGCTTTGAGTTCGCTATAAGTACAGATGTTATGCTTTGAGTTCGATACATGTGCAAATGTTATGCTTTGGGTTCGATACATGTGCAAATGTTATGCTTTGAGTACGACATTGATAGAGACATTCCTGCTTGAGGTAGACAGGAGCAAGCTCTTCCTTGGAGATTTTGAGAAGAGGACTATCTTTCGGGATCTTCTTGTAGATAGTGTCTGCAGCCTTTGTATGTCCCTTCGGACTTGTATCAGCTGTTGGTGGAACAATGCTGATTGCTTGGCCGCATGCGATCCCGTAAGCAAGTCTTGTCCAAAATGACGTGAACACCTGCAGAGCAACACGTAGCAAAGTTACTTACAAAGGGCCATGCCACCACTCTGCCATGCAATCACATCACACTGCCACACCCAACAACACTCTCACCACTGTCTCTATGTTGTTCCCACTGTTCCCACTGTTCCTACTGTCTCACCTCAAGGTGCTCGCGTTGGGGTTGTACGCATGAGTCTGTCCCTTCAAAGATGCGCCGCCATCGAAGTTCGTCAGGTACTCTGCTGTGTTGAACGCATCGACAGGAAGCACGGCCTTCTCTGCAGCCATGTGAGCTCCAATAGAAAGGTCTCCTTCAGCAGCCAGCATGTGGCGCATGGACGCGACATGCAGACGACTGTCAGCATCCTTCTCGCCCGGACGACAGCAACGCCGCTTGCCCTCCCCCTCATACCAGCACAGTCGATTGCGCCAACTGGAGGGTAGTATTTGTAGTTGCCGTCCATCTGGCTTGGTGGAATAGCAGTCCATCCCACGACATATGTGGCGGGCTCCTTCTTGCCATAGTCGTTGATAACAGTGCCGTCAATAGACATCAATGTTTCAGCAACACTCTGTCTTGTGAACCTAGACATTTTCGAGATTTTGCGCTTGCGCGCCTCGCCATAATATCGCTTGCGGGCCAGCTCTAAAGCTTGTTCCCTCACACTAGTAGCGTCTGTCTCGTGCAAGACCACGCCAAACCCTTTTCGCCGTAGACAAACGGCAAGCCCTTGCAGTAGTTTAGTTGAAGTTTTCACAGGAAGCTCATGTTGGCCTCGTAGTCGACGCAGGACAGCCCCACTGATGCCTTTTGCCCCTGGATCCAAATGCTCAACCTCCGCCCTCACATCCGGCAATCTCCAGCGACGCCCATGACGTTCAAACTTTGGGGCGAGCGCGTCGGCAAGCTGCTTCGAAGTGAAGGAACGCTTCCTCATATGACCTCGTAGCTGAGTGTTGGTGGATGGCGCTGTCCCAGAATCACCTCCACACGTGTCGTCGTACGTCGTGGAACTCTGAGGCGGTACTAGCTTCTGTACACTATCCTCCCCTTCTGCAAGAGGTGGTATTTCTGTTTCATCACCTCCTGTTTCACCTTCGTCGCTCTTGGAAGTATCGATAGCCACGCATCGGTGATGTCGTATAGCAGTGACGGCAACAATTCTGGAATGCATTGTGCAACCTACAATGAATGCAATGGTAATGTAAGCAGTGGGTGGTGGTGGTGATGATGGATGGTGGGTAGTAGTGAGTGTGTGGTGGTGTGTGATGATGGATAGCAGTGGGTTGTGGGTGGTTTCGATGGGTAGTGGTGATGTGTGGCGGCGGTGGTGGGTAGTGGTGATGTGTGGTGGTGATGGTGGATGGTGGTAGTAGTTAGTGTGTGGTGGTGTGTGATGATGGATAGCAGTGGGTGGTGGGTGGTTTTGATGGGTAGTGGTGATGTGTGGTGTCGGTGGTGGCATACCGTCAGGAAGCTTACTCAAAGTTGCATTGACGTCGCTGATCTTGTTCAAAGCTGTCTTCCGCCATTTGCCAGTGAGTAATGCTTCCCCTCGAATCTCTTGCAGTTGCACGAAAGCACCACACTTACCACGCGCTGGATTCAATAGGCGCTCTTGCAGCTCACCGCCACTTCGCTTTCCTCCTCTCTTTGACACCAACTTGTCCTCGTCCTCGTGGTCGTCGTTGCACCGTCGCCACCATCATCGCCACCATCATCACCGCCACCGCCGCCGCCGCCGCCGTCGCCGCCGCCGCCTGCAGCTCCTTTTTTACGCAAGCCTTTGAAATGCACTCTTTGTGGGATGCCCACACAAATACAAGCGCTTGTAGTTACTCCCACCAGACGCTCTAACAAATGGCGCTGAGTGAGCTCTCATCGACCGCACTGCTGTGTCAGCCTCCCACATGCTGTCGAAAATATCCAACGCACCGAGTTGTTTGTCACTGGCTGCTTTGTCACGAACAGCGCGCCCAATCTCACCTGAATCTTCAGTGGTGAAGTTTGCTGGTTTCTTCCCTTTGATGATGGCGTCCACAAGCGACTCCCCCGACACCTCCTTAGACGTAGATGGTCTCGAGGTTGACGCCGCCGCTTGCTTGCGGAAACTCCCGACGAGGACCTCCTGCAAGATGACATCCTGAGCTTCATGTTGCCCCTCGCCCATGGCGTCGTCCCCGCCCTCTTCACTTCCGTGGAGTTGTTTCTCCATGAGCTCATTCGCGCGCCTGATCGCCTCCGCCTCGTTTTCCATTTCTCCGTTGGCGTCGATGAGCTCCTCGACGATGGAGACGTGCACGTCACGCACGTTTTGCTCCATTGCCTGTAGGTGATGGAGGTGGTGATGGTGGTGGTGGTGGGGGGGGGGGGGGGGGAGATCACCTGGCTATGCCACACAGCATCCTTCGTTGTACCATCGGCCGCACATTGCCGGTCAATTTCATTTTGGCTCGTGCCAAGCCTCTCAGCTTCGTGCTTGAAGGTGTCGTCGTCGCTGTTGCCCTCCGTCGCCACGGCTTGTCGATCTTGCACATGGAACTACTGCTGCTGCTGTTTTGGAGTGAGGTTGTCCACGTCTCCTTCCATCACCCTCATATTCCATACCACGGTGCGCACACGTGGCGTCACCGTGGTATACACCTCCTCCTCATCATCGTCTTTGGTGGCATCTTTCCTGTTGCCGCCATTCGTTTCCTTCCTTTCCTTCCTTGTTGAACTCTTCTTGTCAGGCGCCTGCATGTCTTTGTTTTTTCTATCTTCCTCTGCAGCTGCTTCACCCCGCAAAGCTGCAGATTCTGCCGCAGCCCTCGCTGCCCTCTTCGCCGGGGAAGATCTCATCTCACGCCGAATCTCCCGTCCCTGATCCCCAGGAGAACTCTTCCCCTTTGACTAATTCGCATTGTCGCACTGTACCTTGCCTGCAGCTGCAGTGGTAGCTCGCCGAGAAGCGACACGTGCGGCAGGAGAAGACTTTTCTTCCGCCGCCTTTGCCCGCTTCCTGTCACTGGCGTTGTCTCCGTCCGCCGCCTCTCTCTTGCCGGCGCACAACTTGCCCGCGGGTGGTGGTGGCATCACTTCCAGTGACGGGACGGATCTCATTGATACAATGATACCAATAAGTTTCGATCCAAATTCGGAATTTAGATCGGTATCTCCCCAAGTGAAGCATAACAAACGTATACGACCCGAACTAAAGCATAAGAAATGTACAAAACAAAAGCATAACACATGAAGCATACTCGCGAACTAAAGCATAACATATAAAACAAGGGAACTGACATAGAAAGGCTAGAGAACGGAAAGAACTAAAAAATAACATTTGTACTATTACGAACTAATGCATAACAAAAAAACATGAGTCGAACTCGT